>JAHWFP010113196.1:0-29019 GCA_023313725.1 Lithobius niger
TGCGAAGGTGCAGCCGGCGGCGGGCCGGGGGTTCTTCCCCCTATCTCGAGTCGCATCGCGGTATGACGTCACAAGAGTCGTTTCCGCCAAAGTAGCCCAGACAGCCAATCAGAGTAGTGCAAGGAAGCAAGAGACTAATGGATTTACAAACAACGGAGTTTTAAAAAATAAATAGCTCTTTGTTTACATTGTTAGCCGACGAAAGCATAATATAATATCAAAGCATACTATAATAAACGGAGATTCAATTTTTTTTTCGAGTTTCCGTTTAGAGAGTTAACGTTTCCGTTTTATGTGAAAGACGTGCGAACACGTGACTAGTGGATTTGCACACAGAAGAACTCCTGGGACGTCACTGCTTCCAGAATGGCTACCTCCTAAACGCAACATGAACGCCTCCTCCGTTTAATCCTTGGCCTTAGCCGGAAGTAACTTTGTTACGTGAAATATGGCGTATTGGTGCTTCTTGTCCTACAAAAATTATCGTTCTTCTTTGATTGCAGAAATGTTTAAAGCTAGTTCGTTTATTTCATATGGTTAATTGTCGTCATTTTGACGTTTTCATTCTTGCCTCTCACGGAGTTTGTTTCGCAAAACCTTTACTTATCAAAAGCATTGTTTAAAAGTGACCCAAAATCAACTTATCAGAAGCATTATTAAAGTATAGTTTAGCATTGTTAAAACCTTTGTTTAAACGTCGCCCCAAATCCACTTATCGAGAAAAGCATTGCTTAAAATTAGTCGCCCAAACTCAATTAATCAGACGCATTGTTTAACCCTTTAATGCCCATGCCAAACTGGATATTTTTTTTTAAGTCGTCGGTCGCGGGATTCGATCCGGCATTCACTTGGTTTGCAGACGAGGACGCTGACCACTGGGCTGTTGCAGCTCGCTTTACTCGGGGTCCCCGGGGACCCCTCATAAAGCTCGCGTTGCGCGTTGGGACTTAGTTTTTTTGCCCATGCCAAACTGGATATTTTTTATGTTTTGAAAACAAAAAACATTATTTAGTAGTCGCTCGATACTTAATTTATCAGGCGACTTTTAAACAATGAAAAATTCGAAGGTATGGAAATAAAACACGCCATTCGAGTACTGAGATGATTAATAATGTCAAAACGCACATAGTCGAGCAGTTGTTTCTTTCCAGCATGAAAACAGCGTGTGACTTGCTACTGGGAATCAATAACACTATCGCAGCCTGTTGCTCATTGTTTAACATCGTAAACGTTGCATGGTTTAGCTGCATCGTGACATTCTTTGGGTGATTGTTTGTTGCGTTGATAAAAGAAGGTTATGTCTACATCCGAGGATTAATTGTTGTACATGTGCGATTACACCATTGAAGCGCAGCTATACTCACTGTTAAGCACGGCATCTGATAATTGTTCAGAACGGGTGCTTCAGACATATCAGAACTCTAAATGGGTACAGATGCGAAACACGCGAAAATCAAAGAGCTTTAGGACCTTAGGTCTTCGTCTGGCAGATGACCGGAAGCAGTTAACGTCGCTACAAAACCCTTTCAAAATCAAAGAGCTTTAAGGCCTTAGGTCTTCGTCGGGCAGATGACCGGAAGTAGTTAACGTCGCTACAAAGCCCTTTCAAAATCAAAGAGCTTTAGGGCCTTAGGTCTTCGTCGGGCAGATGACCGGAAGCAGTTAACGTCGATACAAAACCCTTTCAAAATCAAATTGCTTTAGGGCCTTAGGTCTTCGTCGGGCAGATGACCGGAAGCAATTAACGTCGCTACAAAACCCTTTCGAAATCAAAGAGCTTTAGGGCCTAAGGTCTTCGTCGGGCAGATGACCGGAAGCAATTAACGTTGCTACAAAACCCTTTCAAAATCAAAAAGCTTTATGGCCTTAGGTCTTTGTCGGGCAGATGACCGAAAGCAGTTAGCGTCGCTACAAAACCCTTTCAAAATCAAATTGCTTTAGGGCCTTAGGTCTTCGTCGGGCAGATGACCGGAAGCAATTAACGTCGCTACAAAACCCTTTCAAAATCAAAGAGCTTTAGGGCCTAAGGTCTTCGTCGGGCAGATGACCGGAAGCAATTAACGTTGCTACAAAACCCTTTCAAAATCAAAAAGCTTTATGGCCTTAGGTCTTTGTTGGGCAGATGACCGGAAGCAGTTAACGTCGCTACAAAACCATTTCAAATTCAAAGAGCTTTAGGGCCTTAAGTCTTCGTCGGGCAGATGACTGGAAGCAGTTAACGTCGTTACGAAACCCTTTCAAAATCAAAGAGCTTGCTACCATTGTTGGAAGAGCGCTAATTTATTGAAATGAGTCGGTAGATATATGAATTGAATCACTGACATTGGTTCATTCACTCGATAGCAATATTGCATTATTTCATTGTAGCGTTGTCTATTTCTTGTTGTCTCTTACTGGATTTCTCCAGCTAAATTGTCTCGCTTTCTCTACTCTATATTATAGTGGGGCAGATAACTCGGTTCGGGTTCAGCTCCCTAAAAATTAAAAAAAAAAACTTGTAACACGTCTTTTGGTGTCACTGGCCGTTTCATCATGTGTTATATTATTATGTACAACAATTTATTCTGAACCAGTGTAATGAATAATGTTGAATCACTGTATGGCAATAAAAATAGTGTTAAAAGTGTTGGGCTTTTTACCATACTTGTTACATACCTACCTACTTCTACACCTGTTACAGTACATGCCAGCTATTGAGACCATGAGAGGCAAAAGAATTCCAGATTAAACAAGTCAAACGTAATCAAGCAACGTTCTGAAGTATCTCAACCCCATTGTCAAGCCAATACAAACATTAAATGATTAAACGCTACAAATTTAGTAAAGTTAGGCAATGGGGTGCCCGTTGATCGATGGACACCCACAAATCATGTTAAGTGGCTGAAATAAGGGGTGAAGGAGGCAATTCCCAGATGGCCCAGATGGAACTCTAATGCGTGAATTGCATTTTTCTCTAAAAGTGCTGATGCCATCTGTTTCACAGGTCAAATAGACACAATTAAATTCAGTAAATTAAATAAAACTAAAGTAGATACTGAAGTATTAAATAATAACTGAGCAAAAAACTGCTTCTCCGTTAAAAAAAAAACATTAGAGCTCGTATCCCCATACTCACAGCCCTGAAGGTACACGAATAAAAACGGATTAGAGTTCACTCGAACGCAAAGAACTATAATTTGAACTATAATTTGTGTTCATTTTGTGTATGCATTTTTATCTTTCAATTTTGTATCGTTTTGCTGTTTATGGCGTCTATTTTGTGTGTGTTTGTGGGTTTACGTTTTACGAATTGGCGTTCAAATTATAGTTCGTTGCGTTCGAGTGAACTCGAATCCGTTTTTATTCGTGTACCTTCAGGGCTGTGAGTATGGGGATACGAGCTCTTAAGTTTTTTTTCTAAACGGCGAAGCCTTTTTTGCTCAGTTAATTTGTTGGCTTTTTTCGCTTCCATTTTATATGTGTCCACTGTCCACCGATTTTTGTTTTCGAAAAAACGGAACATTAGAAATGGATACTTATGTTTAGGTTCCGCCGAAGATTTGTCCCATGATTATTATTTGTTGGCAACACATTAGCGTATTTCTGGATTTAGCATGCGTCATCTCGATGAGTAGTTGATTCTGGATTGTGTCGAAAATTCAACTGATTCCATTAATCTGCATTTTTGAAACACGTTCAACTTATTCAGTAATTAAGTTAGACCAATTTGGTTTTCTTCCAGTGTAGGTCATCTACTCACCAGTTACTTTTTGTCCTTGATTTCTGGACACAAGCACGCAATCTAGGCGGTCAATGTTAAAGCATCTATTTCGACTTTAAAAACATCTTTGAGCCTGTAATTTACCGTAAGCTTCTTCAAAAGAATTGGGGATGTGGAATCGACGGTAAGCTTGTGGTGTGTAGCTGTCGGCTTTTTTAAAGTGATCGGTCTCAGCAGGTTAATGTGGTAGACACAGGGTCTAAGAGCATTGAGGTTCTGTGTGGGGTTCCACAGGGGTAGGTACTAGATCCACTCTTGTTTGTCATATATTTAAACGATCTTCGTTTCGAAAATTTTACCACTTTTGGTTACAAGTTTGCGGATGATTTTCGCTGTTGGCTTAATTTCCAATTTTCCTTATTAAAACCGGTGGCACACGCACAAACGGTTTTCCTCACCTGAATTCGAAAACGAAGTTGAGGAAGTAGCGTCGTGGTCTGTTCTCTGGCAGCTACCTCTCTCCATTCAGAAATGCCATTCTGTTTTTGTTGGAATGGTAAATCTAATTGTCAATACATGCTAGATAATAATCCTTTGCCTTCTGTTGACGAAGTTAAGAACTTTGGCATCTTGTTTACTCCAGATCTAAAGCCGTCACTTCACTGTAGAAAAACGAGTGCTCTTGCCTTCGACCGTCTTCCTGTTGTAAATAGATGTTTTACATCTGGGGATTTCGCGCTGCAAAAGTATGGCTTTTAAAGTTTTTGTTTGCCCCTACTAGAACATGCTACTTCTGTTTGGTCCCCTTTTCTCTGGAGCGACATTCATCGCATTGAAAGGTCCAGCGCTGCTTTACCAAGAGACTCCTTGGTTTTCGCGACTTAAGATACACTTTATGTCTTGAGAGAACTGCGCTTGAACTACTCGAACTTAGAAGATTGAGGTTCGATTTGATTTTAACCTATGCGATTATTTTCCGTGGTCTTATTCGATTTGACGTCCCTTTGTTTTGACAGGGAATCAAATCTCCATGATACACGTGGGCATGATACACGTGGGCACTCTTGGAAGTTGGCTGTACAAGGTGCCAACCTCAATTGTAGAAAATCATTTTTCTCAGTCGGGGCAATCCCAATATGGAATACCCGAGTTCTCAAATGTCTGGATGGAGACGGAGTCGGGCTTTCAGCGTATCCTCTTAAGAGCCACTAGCTCATTTTCTTAAAAGAGGATTTTGAGTATGGCGAAATTCCATCCAACACTTGTGCGTTTCCCCACTTTTTTAAAATTCGTTGCGGCGTTAGTGGCCCTCACCCCTTCTGTTTACCAACCACCACACGTGTGGTAAACTATTATATTATTAGGCCGCGAAAAATTAATTAAGTGGGTCCCCTGGGGTGGTACTAAAAAAAACTGATGTGAGTCGGTGTTGAGATCTGGGGCCAATGACCTTCAACTCATCGGCTCCTTCAACCAATATGAATCAGCCATCTTGGATCCTACTCAGCTGGTCACAACAATATATGTTTGTGCTTCAAGTCCACGTTATGGATGAAGACAATAGTTTTAAGTAGTTATAGTATTGTTGGCTTTGTGACGAGTGTTTTTTTAAACAAGATGGTATTACGGTAACTAAAGAAGCCGAACAGGGCTTCACTTCTTGTCAATCCCCAAAACCTTAAGGTCGTATATTTAACTCGAAATTGTTCCATTCTCCCATGTACCAGTGTTAATATGGTATTGTGAATACACGGCTTTAAATGATAACCGACTGTGTTGTTGCTACGTAGTTTCACATATCACACTAACGCTCATGTATTCATAACTTTCCACCGCGCCTACTCATCAGTGGGCGATGTTTTTTTTGACGTTTTATTCGAGATTTTTCAGATGCGGGTGATGGCTGTTTTTTTTACCAATACAAAACTAAATCAGTAGCTTATATTTTGTTGTGGAGTACAACATCTGTGTTTTAATGCCACGATCAGCGTGAAAAAGTTGTACATTTCATAAAAGGCATTTTCTAGATCCATGTTTTTAGTTGTGACATGACTCTGAACGATCCTTAGGTTCGTTTCTAGGTGATTAGGTGAATGGAGCAAAGAGCTCATGTGGCCATCGGCTTCAGGTAATGTTTGGTAAAAGTGTTGAGGCGTGATAGGTACTTTATTTTTAGATAATGTCATAAAAAACGTTTCATGCGCTAAAAAAACTCATGCATGCGCTCCTGAGAACCACTTGATTAACTTTTAGTGGCCTTATAATGCATTAGATTGGTGAAAATTGGCTGTTATCCCATTTAAAAAGAAATGTTTAATTATTTTAAGAATTAGGCGTAAGTTTTGAACCCTACCTTTTATGGGGATAGGTGGATGAATGGAATCGATAAGGAAATTCAGCAGCACTGGTGATGGCCAAGGCTTCCCTAACATTTTCACGAACCACAAATGATGTTTGGATTCTAGTTAACCTTATCGGTCATCAGTGGTTGTTTGGGGGGGGGGGGGGGAATGAGGCTTAATGGCGCGTCGACAGCTTGGTCATTAGCGTCAACCTCAGTCACAGTGCAGTGGTCCGGGTTGCCACTGCACCACCCATTACAGAGATATTATTATTATTATTATTATTATTATTATTATTATTATTATTATTATTGGTTGTTTGTTCTTGAACAAGTAAGTGCAAACAGAAACCCTCAAAGGTGAACACAAAATACAGCAAAATGCTACGTGGAAAAAGTCAAACACGCATTTAAAACATTATTAAAAACCGTATCGTGCAACTCCTTAACTAAAAATCAAGCAATCAAACAAAGTTAAAAACAAGTTTGAACCTAAGTCAGCCTGAAAACGACTGACAATAGGAAACCCAGAGGCCATGGCCTCCACGCGGACCAGCATGTTGGAAGTGGGCGGGACAACGCGTGCCAGAGTGGAGGTCAACTCTATGTTTCCCCACTGTCAGTCGTTTTCAAGCTGACTTAGGTTCAAACCTGTTTTCAATGCGTATTTAGTTTTTTCCAAATGCTTCATTCTTGGTTTCAGAGTTGCTTGTTGCCGTTTTTTGATAGTCTTTTAAATATACGTTTAACGTTATCCACTTGGATAATTTTTGCTTAAAAACGAGATGCAGGAGGATTTGAGACTTTACTTTTTTACTTGTCGTTCAGGTGTTTTTTTGCTTTTGAATTAGTCAACAAGTAACATAAGGCACTGTCTATTCGGCTTTAGTGATTCCAGGTAACTGATAGCCTGAGCCGGCGTTTGAAAACCTATTTTGTTAACACAATGGCACGCATCATGTTCAAATGCCTCAAGTATTGTTAAATTCTGCGTGGGGTTGTTTAATGTTAGCCGCAGACATTCGCAATTTATGTCAATGATTAGGTATCATACTTTTTGATACGCTTATTTCAAGATTCAAATGCTACTGTTCCCCTGTACAAGTTTAAATTTAGCCTACTGGGTTAAATGAAACCTGAGTAGCAGCTAGACTAGCCATTGTTTAGATTCATGTCAATCTAATTTGTTATTTACTCTGGCTAAGGCTGACTAATTTATTTGCTGACATTATTGATAATATAATTGAGTTTGAATGTTAGAGCTAACAGAACCCTGATTTATTAATTACTTGGCTTATTGAAAAATTTGAGGTAATTCTGTTAATTTTTCTTGGCTAACCAAAGTCTAAATATTATTTAATCACTAAAGACTAATGCCAGTCTAGGTTGAGTTGTATTTTGGATTGATTACAATCTACGTAGAGGTTTGAAAGTTAAGGATTATTGTGATTTCCCGTTGTTTAAAGTGTTTGATATTTTGAAATTAAAATGGCTAGTAAACTTTTTGAACCGTTCGATACTGACATTGATAATAAAACTTAAGCTTCCTCCTTGCTAACGACGTTACACTTAGGAAGCAAGTTCCAGCCCTTCTTCTTGTGTGGCATTTAAGATGTACGTGCTGATCCAGAGTCATTGCTTGCCCGAAGCACCTCATCTTCGTATAAAAGGTTGGATGAAGTGTTTGATGTGGTAAAGGAAAGCTTGGACGTTGAAGCTAGCATAACTACCTACAACTACTATTTTTTTTAATGGGAAAAGCTTCCGGGTGATGCCGTAGCTTCCTACATAAGGGAATTCAGAGTGAGTATTGAGCTTTCGGGGAGTATTATGCTTTTGGAGCATTTCTGTCAAAAATTTTACGTGATGGCCTGGTTGCTAGTTTGAAATCCGACACTTCACAGAAAGATAATTTGTTAGTAAAACCCTAATTATGACAAAAAGCACGTACTTTAGCTTTAGCAGCTGAAACTAACACACTAACCATAATAGTAAAATCATAAGCGTTGTTCGTCATTGTTCCAGCAAATCTGGTCTTGTTAGGCCTAATTGCAAATACAAGACTTATTCTTGTGGAACTTGTGGCACCACAGGGCATTTAAAGGCTGTCTGCAAGTCAACCAAAGTTGTTAATACTGCACCCTCCTAATGGTGTTCACAAGAGTAAGTCTGGCCAACATTATGCTAAAAGCCAAAAAGTGTGGTACGTTTACATATTATGGTGCTAATCCTGAGGGGCATTGTGGATCCGGTCATGATATTAGTACAGAAGCTAGTTTTGAATCTAAAACTTAGGATATGCCTGGAAATTTAGCAGAGTTCGAAATGGTCTAGGCTATGGACTGTAGTCTTAATGACATAACTCTGATTTTGAAGTTGATTCAAATTGTGACACAACTATAATTCCGCTTAGGTGGTTCAAGAAGTTCTTCAGTGACATAAATATTAAAAAAAAAACACCTTTAGTTTCTACTTAAGGTTTACAAATTTAGAATGAAATTATTAAAAATTTTAAAGTTAAACATTTTAGTGTACATCAGGAACATCTTACACACCCTGTCATTTTAACGAATCAACACATCCAATATTGAAATAAAAAGCTGGATTGTTGCCTTGATTTTATCCGGAAAATTGGAAATTAAGCCAACAGCGAAAATCAAACACAAGAAATAACGTAGTTCAGTAAGCCACCTTTATGCACTTACGTTTCGTCGGAGTGGCATGACCCGGATTCGAACCAGCTACCCAGTTCGCCCCCAGATCACTTGCATAGCGCCTTAGTCGCTATGGCCACATCCTCAACTGGCATAAAGATAACTCACTGAACCCGTTATTAAGGTCACAACCGTGACCAGGGCTCCATTCGACCGAAATTCACTCGGCCATAGAAATGGATAGGGAATACAAATCATACACTCACAAGGCTCAATAAAGGAGAAATAAATAGACATAAATCGCTGGAAATAATACTAAGGAAAATTGGAAATTAAGCCAACAGCGAAAATCAAACAGCGAAAATCAAGTGATTTTCGCTGTTGGCTTAATTTCCAATTTTCCTTAGTATTATTTCCAGCGATTTATGTCTATTTATTATTGATTTTATCCAGCATTACACCCGTATAAAACCTTCAAACCACCACATTTGAACCCGAGCTTTAAATGAACATCCGGTATTTTAAAAATTCCGTACGCTGTTGATGTATTAATAAGTAGAACACATTTGACTAGTAGATAACTAAAGTAATCAAACACTGAATCAGTTAGGAAAACCAGACACGAGGCTTGAGTGTGGTTACCTTCTCTTCGGTTTTCTTTAAAAGAGTCCCCTAAAAATAGACGACTGTGTGTAACAAGCCCAAAAATTTAGAGGTACCTGAAACACCAAAGCGTACTTCACCAAAAATTCCACAAGTAGTACACGCTATGACGTTTATTGTATTAAATGTCGACACAGTCTGACAGCCGTTAACTTGCTATACGCAGTCTAGTGCAATCTAGACAACTAGGATTGAAATGTACATGAGTTCAAAAATCCACTTACAATAAAGAAGAGAGTTTATTACCTTAATAGTCAAACAGTACTTAGAGCTATATTCGGTAGAACACCAAATACTTCAGCTACACATTCGTAGATAAACATCAATTACCGCAGTGTTATTATAGGTGCAAAGGGCCTAAGCAAGCTTTATTCAACTTGGCCAAGCCATGAAAAAAGAACCAAGCTAACAAGGGAGAGGTAACAACGCAACAATTACAACAAAGGTTAGCTTTCGCTGCATTAGCAGGCGGTGATATATGATAAAACAACATTACGTAATCACTAGATAGCTACAAGTAAACCCAGGTAGTTCAGGAATAAATGTATAGATACAATAAAATGAAGATCTATAGTTCTGACTCGACGTGATGAACGCCTTAAAGGGTACACAAAAAGGACGTGCTATCATCACTCCTTGACACCCACCTCGCCTGCGTATGGGGTGGTCTGAACAGACAAGCAAAGTCAAGTATAAAATGTACTGTCAAGTACTTGTAATAGTATACCGGAGGCCTTGGCATGTAACTGTAGAAGGGATCTTGAATAACTTGGGTTGGAAAACAATATGGTGGAAAAGTAGGATTAGATGTATACAGTGGGGTGTAATTTCATCTGACATTCATACATGTATTCCAGCATCTCCGACTGTGGCACTCCAAAGAAACATCTATCGGCTCCAAATCTTACATAGGGTTCATGTCTTCTTTAGTGTCTTTCACCGGACTCTTGAACAATAGACTAACGTTCGGAAAGTGTGGTTGGTGACTTATCGGGAAAGTGGTAGAGGATAGCCAGGATTGTGTATCCCACAGGTCGATAACAGGAGTAGGCAACACTCCGCCAATGGCTAGTTCACTTTTCTTGTGAATGGACGTGGCACAGTTGGCCTCTTTTTGTACTTCATTACGAGTTATGGCCTCGTCAGTCCACTTTTTAATTCGCCTTGCATTCCTTTTGGCACGCGCCTTAGGAACTTTTGCTGAAAAATTCGGGCTACAGAGTCTTTATTCTGGAGGTCCGGGCATTCAGGCGTCAGTCCATATGTGTGTGCAGGAGTGGATGTGGGGGTGGTGTGTATTGAGGGGATGATTGCGTCCCACGGCCTTGATTAGTATTCAGGGTTCGACAAGGTAGCCCATAATAGCCAAGCAATGTTAAAAAACATGTATTATCCGACATTAGCGTAAGGTCACCATCATCCGACGTACTCATGGTTTCTGACACAGAGGTCCAGTGACTAATGGGGCTGCGATGATTCTCTCTAGAATGTTGCTTTATTCTTATGAGATTTCGGAGAGTTTGGTACATTTGAGGGCATTCACAAATGCGTCTGACGAATTGATTCCTCGTAGGCCTTGTAAGTTCTCTACCTGGGCTAGCGTTTCAACTTCACAATGTTTGCGCAATTTAGCGACAGCAAACAGGGTATTGTACACACGTGCCATGTGATATCCATCCACACAGGTGTGTAGAAGAAATATGACTATGAAACGTGTAGGTTAATGCGTTCCTTTGGCAGACTGCCTCTGACTTAAACCAGTGTTGGAATAGAGTACGTTGAGCGTCGGTTTCGTGAGGACGGACTCCCTGACACCTAACTTAACTCAACACTTTTATACCGATCAGTTGTCATGTCCGTTTAAAGTATCGTTCCCATCCTTGAAAGACTGTTACTGTAATGTTAAATATAAATGAAAAAGAATAAGGTTTGGACGAGCGATTTTTTTTGTATATCATCTGTGTTCCACACCTCACCAAAATTCAAGAAAGGAAGATATTCTGAGGCTTTTACATGTCACCACAAATGGTCATGCTTACTTAGTGGCTTTATATGGTTCACAGCCACATCACACTCACATCCATTGGAAATGTCACTCCACACGTTCCATAACTACATTAATCACCAAGATAAGAGCAACACACCCGAAGGCTGCGACAAAATTTGTCTCAGAAAGTAGATGGACAACATCTTAAAAAAAACGTGGTATACAACAATGAACCCTCTAAAAATTCAATATGCATTCATCGGCAACAATAACAAGTGTAACGATTATCTAGAACCAAACTAATGTTGTGTTAGCAGAAGATCTTCAGTTATCAGTTAGCCACTTCTATGACGGATGAGAGATATCAGACGACAATGTTTCAACATGCTCCCGCATCATTGGAACGTTTTTATCGAACTAGGCTTCAAGAATTACCATGACCAATTTTCCAGGAAGATTGTAAAAGTGTGCAGGTGCACCATTGTTGCAACAATGGTTTAAGATTATTTGCATTCCAACCTGGCTGGTTAAGGCGGTGAATAATTTTCACGACTTAGCTTATAAGTAATAAAACATAAACAGGTTACAGTGTGCGAAGACAAATAGTACGAATCGAACCATTTATCAGCACTAGGGAAGGAATCTTGTTTTATATTTCATTGGAGTTAAGTTGCTGTACTCATTGGCGTAGTAACATTTTGGCTACTTATAGGAGCTGGTTGGCGAAATTGTATCAAGATAACGATATACGTAACTGCTGTGCTGAGTATCTGCAAATATTGAAGTAAATAATTTGTATCATTCACTTCTTCAGTCGTTCTATGACCTTTCCATTTATAGCGATGCCAAGATTAACTTACTGAAACGAAGACTTTTTTGCTGACGGTGAACAACCCACAAGCAGATATTTCCACTGGAAATTGGCTCAGTTTGTTTGTTAATAAATTTATCTGTGGAACAACAAATATGTAGGTATATTAACAACATCTTTGTGACTGGGAAATGGGACGGTTTAGAAAAGATACACCTGTTTAGTAGTCAACAATAAACCTTTATTATGTTCTCCCCCATGTACTAGGGGCCCCGCGAGTGGTATATTAACAACGAATGGATGGCACCCAGTAATCAGGGCTACATTTGTTTGTTCTTTTTTGTTTGCCTGATTTGTGTTAGCAAGTATTTCTAGATAGGCAATTTACTAGGCCAAGTAGTTTATCCCAGGGCAGGAAAACACAGAAAACTACCGAGGATAAAACCTGATGCCGTCTTTGTGTCACTGGCCGTACTACTAACTCTCTTTCCAGTCCGTTCAAATAGGAGTTGCTACAATTCCAAGCTCTTCAGTTTTCTGTAAATAATTCTGGCCAATGGGATTATGAATAACATGAGAAGAAAGTGTAAATGTGTACCCATTCTTAAAATCAAATGCATACGCAATATGAACATATAATTACTCAAGCGAACTAGAAATAAACACCTCAAATGACCTTCAAACACAAACACAGGCAAAAAAGTGTCTTAACTAGGAGTCTGCTTGTTTCACAAATTATAAATCCACTAAAAATACAAATATACCCTCTCACATGAAACAGACTTAATATATGAAAACACAGACTTCGATGCATCATATCGGTCAAAAGCAACGTGAATTTCATGGTATGTTCCATACTTTCGATCAATGGCAACCGTAAAGGAAGTGGAAAGTTTAGCACATGTCAGACAGAGAAGTTTTTTATCAAAGTACTTCAATTCTGCCATTGAAACGTATAAGGTTTTCTATCTAGGTCTTTACTAACAGATGTACGTATTTCTTTTGGATTTTCTTCAAAAAACTCTCGACTCGAAAGTGTGCTTTTGTTTGAGCAATGATGTGTCGAGCCATCTACGGCAAAAAGCGATCTTGGGATCTAAGAAAATTCATGGGCGCCAAATGATGGCTTTAGATCTATTCATGGACTAAATCGTGCCACAACCAACTTTCAAACCAGTAATGCGTTACTTTCTTTCAATTCCACTGTTCAATCTTTTAATTTCACTTCAACTTTCTTGTCTAAATCTTTCCACATTTGAAGTTTTTTTTAAAGTAATGTTAGACACTTTTTCCCACATATTCACCGAAGTCTGATGTACTCCTTCGTTCGTGGAACTTCGTTCCAGAAAATTAGTCAACACTCGTCACGTAACATTTTATTTTGAAGATCTTAAATCTGCATAATAAATTACGCGAGAATTAGGCTAAAACTTGCATCTAATTGAATGGTGTAAAAAGATTTTCCACTCCATTGTTCCCTTTTTTGTTTGGCTGCCCCTCTTCACTGGTTGACAATATCAAAAAATGTTTCCTTCAGAAGTTGATTGCTTTGACAATACCTTTTAAATGATCTATCACTCGACCCCCCCCTTCCCATTTGAAACTTTTTAGAAACACCCCTTTGCCCCCCCCGAAACCCCCCTCGGGGTGCCCCCACAAAGTTGAACAGATTAGCGTTGGATTGTCTACATGCGAATTTATCAGTCAATTTTTTACTGCGTTAAGCTATCTTCATTACTTCTCGAGTTATGGCACTGTAACGGGTTTCGTGATACACTCTGTATAATGCTTTGGACGTTAAATGAATGAAGATGGCTACTGCAAGTAGCAGTGTTATAGTTTCATTTAACTTTCGAACTGTTAGTTGGTGCGATTAACTTGGCTAATAGGATTAACCTTGGTGGCCTCTCGCTGGTTGAATGGTATCACTACCTTCAAAGGCCGACCCTTTTTGGAAACTTACTGGGAGTTCTTATACGAGTTTTGTTTTGGGTCAATAGTATATTCCTTTAAAGCATGGTTAACATGGCGAAACTGTCCATCGATCAGAAAGCATGGTAAAACCACACTCCATTTTTGCCGAGTGTAATTTAGAATAATTTGCATATATTTATCTATGTTTTAGGTTTAACTAATTCGCAGAACGCTGATTTGCACGATCGCTGAATTTGAACAGGCATTATAGTTTTAGAGTTTTACTGGGATATGCGTTTAATTTGGAGACAAATATTTTCCATCCTGTCTCAAATGTATGTTGTTGTCAAGATACTTAAGTTTGGTGACCCCTTTAAAAACAATATTTTTTATGCTGACCTTATACAGACCGTGCTGTATTGGAAAAGACTATTTCAAGCTTACCTCCTGGTAAAAACAGAGACTGTTCCGATTTTGGCAGCTAACGTTGCTCAAACAGTACAAACCATTCCTTGCCTGAAATAATACATTTTATAAGCCATTATAAAGGATAAAATGGGAGGGAGTGGAAGGAGTAGACAAAGAACTGTGTTTATAGACTACCACATTCCGTTTTTCGACCTAAACGTACTGTGCTATAAACGAAAATTGATCAGGGTCACAACAACAATCAAACAAATCCTTAACCTTGTTGCATGCAAAGAAATATACCTTGGAATGTTCTTAATGTATAAGGAACAGAGGACGTACAGGTTATTACCCACTTTCCACAAAATTTATTTGAGGCCGTGGCCCACAGCCGTACGCCCCAACTGCTATACTCTACCAAACACTACAGCACACTAAAGCAACCACTACTTCCACATGTTCACTACTATAACTTCAACGCTTCTCGTCGGTTTGCACCGCAGCCAAATCTGCTCAATGCACACTGCAAAAGCACAGAACACCACAGAGCACTCACAAACACATCTTGTACACAAACACGTCTTCCACACGAACATGTCACCTCTTCTTCAGCCGTCACTCTCTAGTTGTCACCAGTGCACTTGTCCTCCTGCACTCCTATACCCCGTTACAGCCATCATAGGGGACAGGAGACACCTAGACACTTAACCTAACTTCTGTACAAAACTTCGCAATGGCTCGCAGTTTCTCTAGTGGATGCCCGCCACTTGAGTGCGAGAGCAACTCTTGCAGCGTTGGCAGTTCTCGTACCCAGGAAGACAACTTAGCGCGCTGTTTTGCATACTTTTTGCAGTACTTTCCGAGTACTGGGATTAACAATGTCGAGGCCCCGCAGGGGCCGAGCCATTATTGAGCTCAGTACGAGGAAAGCGGGTAATAACCTATTTATCACCCAGTCGCGTAACTATTGAAAAGCGCATTCACTGTCATTGCTATTGTAACAGCTTCTTTTTTCGTTGAAGGAGAAAATCGGCATTAGGATTCTTTTTTGTGCGCAAACATTGTTGCACGCAGTCATATTCTCAAGCTTTCTGAGCAAAAGAACGTCAGCACGATTCGTTCTTTGTTGTGCGCGTGCTGGCCCTTTGTCGATCTCAGTACTCCAGGCCTGGGATGACGGTATCAAGCTTGTAGTATATTGTTACAAGCATTGTTGTATAGTACTGAGATCGTCGAAACTGGGTGATAAAGCTGGTATCTTAGCTGGCATTACAGAACCAAACACACACCATGAAACCAGATTACTTTATCTTTTTCTGGGTATAGCCTATTCCACTTGCTATCGCGGTGGAAGATAAATGAACTGGGTGAAATCGACTGTTAGCTAAGGACCGCAGCTTTTGACTCGTATGTATACCACCAGGAGAACTCATTATGGTTTTTGTATTTTAAAATCATAGTTTATAATTTTTTTTGGCTATCTATTGGCATAAATAATTTTAATTTTTGCCGCATTGTCTTTTAAATTTTCGATTTCATGGTAATTATTAGCAAGCGATTAAAAATAAACACAGGCACTCTAACAGAGCCATCTCTCGGTTGATTTCACCAATGCGTGGGTGATGCGGCATGTTGAACGGAAGGAAGTCGCCGGTGCAGCATCGCCTATAACTTCTCGTTGGAGACAAATAATTTTTTGACCTGGTTGACTGGTAAGCTAATCAAACGCAGCGTTATGTTATAAATATTATGCCCCTCGCTCTATGTGAGCAGGATATAATTTCAAAATAATTAGCATTCGTTAGCGTACAGCCTTAGTGCAAAAAACAGCAGCCGTATTATCGACGAAAGCTGTAGGGATTATGACTACTAATTATTAGTTTTTGTGTCGTGTTCTCGGAAGGCCAGTTATAATGCCAACAGTCTACCTTGCTAAACGTTCTACTAGTTTGTTCCAGTAAAGTAACTAAAATGAACCTACTTGGTTTTTCAGGGAGTCAGCAGCGGCAGTAACAGAATACACCCAAGAAATCATAACCATTGTATATATCAGTAACAGAATCTTTTGGACGAGGAAATCAGAATTCATCTTAGTGCAAAGCATGTATGCAGATAACCACAAACTTAGGCTACAATTTGCAAAGTATAACGTGATACTCCAAGAAAATGTGCTCTCCATAGCAAATGCCAATTGATACACTTTATCGTAGTGGAGGCGCACGTGATATAAATGAGATTCTATGCACGAAGATTTTGAAGACAGAATTTCTGCCAATTTCCGATTGAGAGTTGCGAACCACTCGGAGCACAAATCAGCAAAAATCTTGAACAACAAACTTAAGAACAAAGTGTCAGCAAAGGAAACCCAGTAAATTAGGATGGAGAAAACTGTCTGCAACCAGTTCCTGTTCGACTCAAATGCCATGACCGCCGTATAAATTTTAAAACACAGACTTGGAACACAGTGTAAAATTATAATGTACAGATAGTATCGTGTTTTTGGAATTCTGATCGGCACAATAATATGAAGATCTTTTATCAGCCTCAGTAGCTGCCAAAAGTTTTTTTCTTTAACTATTGTTGTTATTGTAAGCAGTGTGATAAAAACACTCGCCGTACTAAAAAAAAAAAGCCAGAGCAAAAATATTCACTGCTTCCTCGTTCCGACTTTTAAAAAGCAGCATCAACTTCAGTAATGTCCATAAAACAAGTGATACAACAATGACTGTTCTGTACATGAACGACAATACTCGGATCCACAGTTTCCTTCGATTTGCCGTTATATTTTGTGCAGTCAAATCCCATGATATAAGGCCACACACTTTTCCAAAAGCGATTATGGGTCTCAAGAAGTCGTAAATATGAAAAACTATCTTTGATATTGGAAACTTGTTATGGGCATTGGTGAGGCATGAAACTGGCTTCATCATGACTTGATATTCTGTACGATAGCAGCAAATGTATGAGACTTACATATAACAGTTCTAGTGGCGTTTCAAATGCCGAGTGAATTATGTAAACTCTTGTTATATCGAACGTGTGTTATTTTAAATAACGTTAACACAAGTTGAAGATTACTGTCGAAGCATCCAGTGTTTGTTCGTCAACATGTGTCCTCTAATTTGCTACCTGCAAAAATGAAGTAAGAAAAATATAACAGAAATCGGAATATAACAGTAACTTTATCTCTAAGGTATATCATTATTGTGAACTGCTGGATCAACGAGCCTTTTCTTTAAGTGCAGATTTTTGTAACGCTTATTTTTTATTCATTCAATTAAATAATTGTTTCTATAGTATACTGAAGTTACTGAGAAACTGGAATTAGGTATATCATTATTGTGAACTGCTGGATCAACGAGCCTTTTCTTTAAGTGCAGATTTTTGTAACGCTTATTTTTTATTCATTCAATTAAATAATTGTTTCTATAGTATACTGAAGTTATTGACGTCATATTGCCACGTTATTGGTTCAGCTTATTTCATTACATCTCGAAAAATGACTCATTCAAGACAGATACAACCAAAACTCAGTAAAACTGGGAAACATCAATGTAACAACTGTCCAACATCATGGTTGTATATGAGTAACTAGATGTGAAAGGCTCTAAGGCTGTCCATACAATAAAAGCAGAAAACTTGCTTCCGCTTAACCAGCGTTTGCCTGTCCAACTAATACCGGGAATGATACAGCATGATTGCCATCCAAGCGCTGAAATCACTCTTATACACGAACGTATTTGCCGAATGAACTGGGCCAACCTGTAACCAGAATGTGCCCCTTTCAGAAAGTGTTAACATCTACAAGAGAAGTGTCTTCACATGCGCCAGTAACACAGGCACATGCTTTTGAGGGAATGAGCACATTACTGAAGCGGTTTAAATAGGTAAATGCTGATTAAGCGTTAAGTATTTTTCTGCCCTTGTTGTATTACCAGTCTACTGATGCTTTCTCTTCGGCCAATATATTGAAAATATTAATTTTAGCTGTATAGAAGCATCATAACCTTCTTACATGTGTATGCCAATGCGATTATCATACACGGTGATAGCCGTGTATATATATTATTGAAGTCCTCTTTCCAGCATAAATAAAACTATTAATTTCTCCGTCCTATTCAATATATTTTGACTAAACTTGGCCAGATAGGTATAGAAGGTATATTTATACCAACTTTTATGCATTACCGTGCAAGAGTAAACGTACGTAGCCTCACTTACTTCTTGTTATTGTTGTTGTGGTTATTCTTGTTCTTGTTTTTGTTCTTGTGTGACACGGTTTCAGAAAAAACTATTGCAGCTACCTAAAATCTGAAACATGATCTAGGCCAGAAATTTCCCTGGGTTTCATCCTCACAGAGAACACTTTTCCGATTGGTCGAGCCGTTCCGGAGTCACGGGACCCTGAACGATCATTTTGATTGTTTAACATTGTTTTAACCATTGTAATTAGGGAACAATGCCACTCAGCAAACTGTAGATGCAGATGCAGGCTTTCAGAGATGACTTGAATTGTTTCAAAGTAGCCAGCAACAATCGACTGCATGCATAAAGTTTTGTTCCGCGACGCCATAGCTTAAAACAAGAACACAACTGTGATCTATGGAGCTTGATTTTGACAACATGCACGGAAAACGAAATTCTATCTGTTGTGGGCTATTGGCGAATCACTGAAAAAAAAATTGGCGGCTACTTTACGGTTCGCGGGAAGGCTGTCCTATGATTCTATGCGTATTGGCAATTCGTGTAGTTATGTAGCTCCTGCTAATCAGGTAATTATTGTATAATCGATTATTTAGTGTAACAGTTTGTTGTAGTATAATCAATTCGACAAACGTGTGAGACAACGGGATAGTGCATACTAGGTTCGTAGCTAACGGTATAAAGGCAGAATTATAAATTCATTCCACGATCACTTTCGATTGTAAAATAAACAATAAAGGGAGCAAGTTTACTTTACGCGGCTTATGGGAAGAATAAGGGTACCTCACCGATTGATCTCTCGTTGAGCTAGAATAACGTAAAATGATCAACTGAACAACATTTTCCCATAAAATTTTTGGGCCAAAGGTTTCGTTTGACCGTCAGAAATTATTGAAAGCCGCACTCTTTGCGTTGACGGACGAGAGGCCATTTTCTTCCGTGTTCTCAGCTGATATTTTTTTCCCGTAAACAGTTCAGATAGGTGGGTTGTTATTGTCAGTTTCGTGTGGTTTTGTTGTTATTGTCGGTTAGGTTAGGAACCGGCTTCAGCATTTCACTTGAGGTAATGAACTGGTTGGGGTTTGGCGTTTCACTTGCCGGACTTTCACCCAGTTTCATGCTTTCTGGCGCAGCGTGGTGCTAACTTTGACCTTCACCACAGCCAAACGGTGCGTTTTCCCCCCAAAATGGAAGAGGAAAACTCAGCAGGTAATTCTTAGTCCATTAAAAAAAAATCGGACGAGAGCCCGTTTTCTTCCCATGTTCCCTTTACGCACATGGCCCGAAATTCGAAAAAAAGAGAAAAAAACCTACCTTTAATTTTCACGGAAGGCACTACCAATTGGTCCCAAATTGCGGAAACTCGTTAAATCATCATTAACATAACATAACCTAACCAATTAACTGCCCCAGTATGAAATGCCAAACCCCAACCAGTTAACTACCTCAGTATGAAATGCAAAACCCCAAACTTACCTAACCTAACTGACAATAACAACAACACCGCACAAAACCACACGAAACTGACAATAATAACAACCCGCCTATCGGAACCACCCAATAGAGAGCTTTGTCTTTCGTCTATGAAAATAATAATGTTGCGATTTTTTGCATAAGCAGTTTATGTAGTTCTTTATGAAATTCTTGCACGAAACTAACAATAACAACCCGCCTATCGGAACTCTGTACGAAAAAAAATATAAGGTGCCCTTCCGGCCCGGCAAGGATTTTAATCTTTCTTACCTTTTTTTGTTTTAAGGTTCCTCAGATCGTGAAAAACTCGTTAAAAAATTATAACTGAAATTTTGAATTAAAATGCAAAACTACCTAGTGGCGTGGTGCGCCGAAAAATTAACGGCGGCGGGCAGTGGCAGCTTGCCGAAATAATTTTTCATGAGCAATGGCGTGCGGAATATTGGGAAAATCATCGGCGGGTATAAATGTTGATCCTAACGTAAATTCCACATTGCCAATTGTAGCATAATACACTCGAATACAATTTTTACGTTCGGAGTAGCCCCACTTACGTTTCATAATAAGTATTCACTAGTTTGTTAGTCAAGGTGGTCCAGAGTTGCGTCCATTCGTGGTCCAGAGTCTGATCGAAACGACAGCCATGTTGATATTAGAGATAACAAATACATGACGCACCAAAGAACACAACTGACGTCAGAGTCGGCGCATGCGCAGTCCAATTTATTTAGGAAAAGCGGTGTTGGAAAAGCAACCTACATTAAAGGCCGTATCGTATCAGACAAAAAAAAGGTAACTAAAAATCAACAATTGACATAGAAGCAAGCACAAGGTTGCTAGGTGCTGCCATCTCCACACCAATCGGCGAAATTTCAAATTCATCGACGAGGGTGCAAAATTCTGCCAACCGATGACGCCACTTGGCAAACTTGTCGCGTTGGTATTTGTTTCACCTTCTAGCGGAGCATTGTGGAATGTAAAGATGATACGGCCTTTACTGTAGGTGGCCATGTCTTGGGTGATGCGGAGTCATACCACGCCGACTTCGCTTGCTAGCATATAGGAGCTTGATTAGGTAAATCAAGCTCCAAAAAGGTACACAGATTACAAACAAAAACGTCAAGTGTGCCGTAAAAAAGGGGGTTATATGATTGAATTTTCACTTGTTAAAATGTAAACGGATAAAAATTGATGATTTTTAATTGAAATAATCAAATGTACAATTGAGAAAATTGCATCTGTTTAACTGCTGTTGTGCTTAACGAATCATGTATTTAAAACGTAAAGCACAGCAGCACCTAAACAGATGTCATTTTCTCATTTGTACATTTGATTATTTCAATTAAAAATCATCAAGTTTTATCCGTGTACATTTTAACAAGTGAAAATTCAATCATATAACCCCCTTTTTTACGGCACACTTGACGTTTTTGTTTGTGATCAGATTATATACCACTACAGGGAATACAAGTCTTTGTCATAATCTTAGTAGTACGAAAATTGGGCTACTATCCGTCTGGCTGGAACATTATCAAATATAATTCCAATGCTTCCCTTTCATGCTGAAAGTCTTTATATTTCTCCGTTAATAATAATTTCCTACGTCAACGTTCCTTTGAGCATGATTAGTTACACTTTTCTCGTAGCAACGATGGGAATTCAATAAAATCTAAACTTTGTAACGATTTGGTTACATAGGAACAAAAAACGACTTGAACACCCTACCCTATACTCCTCTGCTACACAACTTTGGGGTAAACATTTTCTCAGATTAGCCGTGTCCGTTCTAATTGTTTCTAACACGTCTTCCAGAAATATCTAAGGGGCTGTCCCACATTACATGGAAGTGTTCACAAATGAAAGCCTGCACATGGAATGGACTCAAGGAAGAGGGCAAAATTGTCCACCTCGTCACAAGAATTCAACAGTTTTCACGATTTTCCACAAACGTTTCTATTTGTTGATGGGGAACTCGTACAATATCGTAAACGCTACCTTTACCCACCGTAAATAACCCCACCAGTTGTTGACGCCTACACGGAATCAGGGAAAAGAAATGGTTTTTATTTTGTAATAGCTCGCAGACCACTCCAGAATCATCAGCAATCTGCAGCAATCCTCACAGCCAGTTGCTTGGATTATGAAATGGATGATGAGACGAGTGTGCAAAATGAGCGAGAATTCACTTAACGTAGGACTACACGTTTATAAAGAATGTGTAGGAAGTCTGACAATGGTGCCCCAATGTTGGCATTATGGAGTCAACCAGTTCGTTAGCCCAATGTTGGCTAATTACAGTCAGAAAGGTTGGGTGATAAACACTGGCCCAACATTGCGCCTGTACGTTGGCTCAGACATTGGCCAATGTGACAAAGTAATGTTGGGCCAACCGTTGGATGCCACCATTAGACCAACGTTTAAAAACTTGGTGCTGTGACATTGGCACAACATAGGCATACAAATATTGCCAACATAGGGCCAATACGTTGGCTCGGCCATTGGCCAATGTGATAAAATAATTTGGGCCAACCGTTAGATGCAACCATTAGACCAACGTTTAAAAAGCTGGCACTGTGACATTGACACAACATAGGCACACAAACATTGCCAACATAGGGCAACGTTTGAATGTTGGTATGTGATGTTGGGCCAACCATTGGCCAACTGATCAATGCTACTTGGGGACTACATGTTTGTAAAGAGTGTGTAGGAAGTCTGACTCGTGGTTGCTCTTGACTTCTCTTCACTCGTCTGACTCCGCTCATACACAGTCGGAATCATTCTTTTAGCATTTTTTCTAGGAGGGGTTTTTATTGCATATAGACTTCAAATAGCGTATGGCTATGGCATAAACTTTGGCTGCATATGCGTATACATACGTCGAAGTGAAGACAGATTCGAAAACACACCAAGAAAAAAAGATTAGCCGGAAAAAGTAAAAAAAAAAAAGTTAAAACATCATTTTGAATACATTATTTTTCAATACATATTTCGGCACTTACGGCCAGTGTGCAGATAATGAAGTCATTAAATTAGTCAGGAATTTTGGTCAAGAACGAATTCAATACATTAACTTGGGTTCATGGTTGGAGAGGAACTAAACCTTTAACAGAAATATTTTCAGGAAATTGTAAAACAGGCTACGAAAGTATTGCAACATTTTAAGACACGTTTGGTCAGACACCAAAGTTCACTTGTATCTGGTATTGAATTAAAACGTGCTAAATTTTCGGCATCATTTGTAACGGAGGGCATTTTGTTGGGGCACTTGTCCTTGCCCATGTAAGAAGAAATCCAAAACCGAAAAGACTGGAAATTTGGGAATTTTTAATACAGTGAAGAAAACTTGTGAATCCAACTTTACTGTCGGACTAAATTATTTTTAACATAGCGTAATTGTAAAACATTACGTATTAGGGCTTAAATATTACTCTTCAATCGACTTAAAATTCCTAATAAGATTCAGCACCTCTCCGTAGTTTTTTGTCTGTTAAGCTTAAAATACTTAAAAAATCAGATTTCGCATGGCGAGTTTTAATCATTTTCGATCTTTTTCAGTAAAAGAATGCAATTAATAATCCTCAGTGTATAGTGCATCTTAGTTTTCAAAACTGGATCTCGAATTTCGTTAACGCAAAAGGACAAACCTAACCTTTCCACGCTTTAGACATCTAGAACTAAAGCACTGTGACTTGATTGACTGTTTCGAGCATGGCACTTGTACGATTATTGATGGGCATGTAGATGTGGGGGCATTATGATAATATATTTTACGAACAAGTTGAATGCCCACCCAGGATTATCTAACTAATACCTTTGAGATAATTCAAGCAAAGAGATGATAGTCTACTTCCTATACGTGCCCAACGCACCTTCAAGTCCAGCAGTGTTACGAATAAACTGGAGAATATAAAGAAAAATAAACCACGCCAACGGAAACAGGCCAACGATAAATTGTGAGGGGTATCAAGTCCCGTTACCGTTGTTGATTTGAAAGAGAAACATCAAATTATGCACTCCGACCTGACTGCAGTTCTTTTTTAAGTGATTAATAAGAACCATTTAGTAAATGTGTTTGCACAGGGCCTAATGTCTGTTGACACAGCTAATGCTTTTTACAGGAAGTTTCTGATTGTCCACGTCATTTTAATGACATGCATAATTTTTAAACTACTCAAGGCATTACGTATGTGTCAATTACTATTACTTACAATGATTAAATTATTGACGTGCACTGTAACACCAATCTGATTAATAAAAGAATGTCCAAGTGTCCGTGCGTGTGTTCACGCATGTGTGGGTGGGGTGTGCATGGATTTTTTTTATGTTGGGAAGGCAATTTTCTGTTCGGACGAAGTGAGCATTCGTTTATTTTATGTATTTTATTTTGTTTTATTTTGTCGTTGGGACAATTGCATAGGCAAACATGTTTTGTCACGTTTGAACATAGTCCTCTGTAGCAATGTTCTCTATAAAAGCACTGCAGACCACGTCCAATTTCGGTTGCTCCACTTAGAATGAATTTTTTTTTAAATTAAAAACTGGAAATACAATGGCTGTTATCACACAACAGTAATTTGCAAGACATGTTGGTAGGTACGTGGATACAACGATGTTAAAGAAATGAAAATTAGCTATAAACATTAATATTAAACGAAGAAACATGATGGAGTCAACGTTGTGGACAGTTAAGAATGACAAGTAAGCAGCAATTATGGCGATAAAATTCACGTGTCATCGTGAGTCCGGAAATTGAAACCCAGTCTTCGCTACGTTAACTCGACACCGCATTATCGCTGCTTACTTGCTTGCGAATTCACACAGTACAACAAACTGACGATAGGGGGTGCCTGAACTCCGCATCTTCAACCATGGATGAACATCCACTAAACGGAAATTAGCGACAAATATTTACATTGGAAGTTTGCATATCTCTATATATGTCTGTTCGTTTTTCCAAAAGCTTGAACGGATTCGAGAAAGAAAGCTGAGTTCCACACATACTTGATTTTATGCCTGTTGCGAAAAATTAAAATACCGGACCAAAATGACATAAAGAAAAGATTTGGCTAATATTTTTGAAATAATTCAACTTATTAAACATAAACTGGTTAGGAATATTCAGAACAGCATAGTCAGAAAAAAAAAATCCTATCAACTTTTCTGAAAATATAAGATGGTGGCTCAAAATGGCGATCAAAATGCTGCCTACGGTAATTACGGCCAAATGCGTGAACCAATTCGAATGAAATCTCGTAGGACTTTTCTTCGAAATGAGGTTGCATGACGGTAACTTACTTAGTGGCGTATTCTGTATTCAAAATACAGACCAAAATGGCAGCGAAAAATGTGTTTGGCCTTTACCTTCTAAATCTGTAATCAAAATAAGCAGCCAGTTGACAGTATACGATAAAAAGCCTTACAGCCATAGGATGTAGTTTGAAAGTTTTACCTTTAAAAGCAGTGTCTGGTGAGGGCCTGTAATGAGCTGTAATGGTAACGCAATGAATATTGCAAAGCCAACACTTCACGGTGCGTTGCCATTGCTGCCAACACAGAAATGGAACCATATTTGAATGTGGAGCCACTGTACGAAGCAGTGAGTTCAACGAGGGGGCGAATAAAGCTGGGTTTACACGGGTACCCTGAGGTAACCGCCTGCTAATATGCCGTGTATAGGAACAAGCAGCTCCCACCCAAGTCACAAAAACCCTGTCCTCCAACAAAGCTTGCAAGGCAGTAATCAACCTGGTATTTAAAGCTAATTCATGCCTCTCCTCGAAGAACAAATCCGCACTGAGTCATAGACGGATTGGTGTTAAAAAAAAACTGTCAATAACCACTACCATGGACCTAAACTTCACCGATACCTGTTCCAACTAAGAAAACTGCATCCTGAATGCCACGTCCCCAAAGGAAACAAAATTGAGTGTGGTGTAAGTCATTCACCTTATCCACTTGCTAAGGCAGATGGCTAACCAAAAGATACCCAGAGATTTTAGCAAAACCAACTAAAAGTGATATCGGTCTGTAGCTCGCCAGTGAAAACATTTTCTAGCCTGCCTTCAAAACTGGGGCAACACAGCAAATTTCTAAGCCGACAGTACATTTCCACCCTCACGTACCCTGTTGAAACATGACAACTAAAACTTTTTTTCATGAGAGATCCCACGTATGTTGGCATAAGTAACTCATGGAGCATCCTCCATAAATATCCCTATATATCAAATTATCCCTGCAAATGGTATCAGGACAAGTGATCGACACCCAGATGATCGACATGGACATGTGATTGACAGGACATGTGATCGACAGGACAAGTGATCGACACCCAGATGATCGACATGGACATGTGATTGACAGGACATATGATCGACACCCAGATGATCGACATGGACATGTGATTGACAGGACATATGATCGACAGGACAAGTGATCAACACCCAGATGATCGACATGGACATGTGATTGACAGGACATATGATCGACAGGACAACAAGTGATCGACACCCAGATGAGCAACATGGACATGTGATTGACAGGACATATGATCGACAGGACAAGTGATAGACAACCAGATGATCGACATGACATGTGATTGACAGGACATATGATCGACAGGACAAGTGATCGACGGCCAAATGATCGACGGCCTGTGATCGAACATTTGGTATATTAACAGTACTGTATTAACTATATAATATAAAACTTTGATAATAAATAATATTCACATAAAAACAGGTGACTGCTGTCCTCAAAACGGAACGAAGGCCAAAAAAAAAAAGGAAATGGAAGAGAAAACTAGATTTTTTTCCATTTCATAATTTCTAAGAAAAAAAATGTTTTATCAATTTCGACCAAATAGACATGGTATTACTCCAAAACTATTGTTATCTTTATTTTTTTTAATGTAAATAAATCTTGATACAACCTCCCGGCTTGCCCCCTCCCCTCCCCTCCCCTCCCCCGATACAAAAGCAACTGCAAATATTAATAAACTACTATAATCTTTATTTTAAAAGATGTAAATTAATCTTAATAAAACCTCCCGGCCTCCCTCCCCCTTCCCCTGATCAAAGAGCAAATTTTAATAAACTACTATTATCGTAATTAAAAAATATGTAAAAAATACGTTTATACTTGGCTGATCTCATCGCGTTCCTCATTCACGTTTGAATATTTCCAACATGTTTTTTTTTCAAGATAACCTATTTAAACATATCTAAAAAGTTGAGCAAACGAGTGTACATCGTTATGGGGACCTACAAACATTTAGATACATTCCACGATTATGATTGGATGTTCTTACCACGTTTCTCATTCAAGTTTGAACGTTTCCTGCACGTTCTTTCAAGACGACGTGGAATGAACCAAATGTTGATCGCGATGAGAACGTCAGTACACTGCGAAAACGAACGTTCATATTTTTGGGGGGTTCGTGGAAGATAACCGAGTTGAAACCATACATAACACGTCCCCCTTTCCTTGGATGTGTGAAAAAAAGAGGAACGTTGTTTACTAACTGGGGTTAAAAGTGGAGAACAAATGCACACGTGCTGATATCAGAAAGAAACTGATAAAACATTTTGTAGCAGCACAAAACGATAACCAATTCTAAAGAGAATATCTTCAAGACTTGTTTAAACTCATTATCGAGCCTTTAAAAAGTATTACGACATACATCGAGAAGATTAAGAAGTTAAAAATACAATGAAAAATCCGTGGATAAGAAAATGGAAATACGAGGAGGATAGTGATGATGATACGAGTGATGATGATGTGTGATGAACAAATCGGCACATGTTCTCCAGAAGAAAGGCCACATGTTACCTTCACATGTTACATGTACTCTCGGAGCAGATAACATCTACAGAATTTTTTTCCAACATCAGTACTCCCATCACGAGTTAGGCTCACAGCTCAGAACCCTTTCCATCAGCTGGACCATTCGATACACCTTCACATCGACTATGAGACGAGTTTCAATTCCTCCCGAACTTCAACCTCCTTTGATCTTCAGAAGCTCTTTTAGTGGGACAAACGTTGGGTTCCTCATTCAATCATATGTGCCTGGTTCCTCATTTATTCATATGTGCCAGATTATTATTTGCACATATTTTTCGAAATGGCAGAAGATAACGATGATGTTTTTGGATTAAGGTAAAACATGGACTCTGGAGACCTCATGATCGGAGATAAAACCATGAAAATATTCGAGAATGTATTGGGAAGAAAGCAATACCGAGGACGGAATCATCTGTGGCGATTGCGAACCCGATACAACTTGCAGAACGAAATGTATGAGCCTGACGTCTTGGCTTCATATCACTCCATTCTGAAAGACTGTAATGACATATACAGCAACATCGATCCCACCTCTGAGAATCCGCATCAATCTGCGGTTACAAGTACATGGTATCCAACCGATATGATATGAAGAAGGACATGAAGAAAAATAAAAGCGGTTCTGGTCTCCCGAAAGAACCCGATGTAACCGATGAACACCAGTCTCATGAAGAAGATTAACCACAGTATGAACAAGATTACATTTTTATTTGGCATGTGTTAGAGGAACTTTTGATCATTAAACCCAGGTCACTTTCAAAAGACATCAAAAGCTACGATGCAAATTTTATTGCATAAAACTCAAGAAAATCTATTCTTTTATAAGTCATTACCTAAAAATAGCTTCATTTTTCAGTGTTACCATGAGTCTATGAAAAGTTCCGTAGGAACGATGAGTAACAGACTTGCATTAGGTTGGTGTCCTAGCGTTTGACCGATGACAGAGACTCGCCTCGACCACCTTTGGAACTAGACACCTAAAACTTTCAATTTTAAAAACTAGATGGCGCCAGTAATTTG
>JAHWFP010113205.1:810-33187 GCA_023313725.1 Lithobius niger
GGGGGCGGATGGGCTATTTTCTTTTTAATGAACCTTAACACATTCTATAGTTGACTGCATTTATGTTAACAGATTTATGTAGGGAACACTTTTACTCCATGTGCACTTGAAAAAAAAAGTGCTTGTGTGCAGGTACCTCTACTCCTCTTGAATCAAGCCATCTACAAAGATGGGAGTAGGACCAAAAGAAAGATAATTAGATTGCGCTTCCGTCAGGCCTATTTTTGTCGCTGCAACTTGATTTTATGCCACTTAAATACACGAAAAAACTGCAAAAATTACTGTAAAAAAACTAATAACTGTTAAAAAAAAAGTAAAAAAAAAAAAATAATAAATTAATTTTTTTTTTAAATGTGGAGAGCTTTTACCGGACTCGGCTGTGCATTAAGGTGTGAATTGCGCTCGAGGTGTGATTGCGCTTGAAACCAATCGTCCACTCCCTGAGCTAGAGTGGCTATAAATGATATAGTTCATACTTGCATTGAGAAACATACTTTTATTGTACATACTTTTATTGTATTAACAACGTGCCGTAACAGTTTTTCCAATTCAGTTGACTACATTGTAGGACGTTAGTCAGTAGTAGAACAAAATATTTTAAATATTATATAGCCAGTGGTGTGGTGGCAAATTCCTAAGTAGCAATGCCTAATTATTTCGTAGCTATCTGTGGTGTTGCCGTAAATTTATACGGAACAAAAGGTGTAATTTCTTATCATTACAATTATTTTGCTGTACTTAATAGTGCTGTTAAAAATAAACGGAAATTTCTTACTGATTATTGTTCAGGTCTCAACTGAATGCTTTCATTATTAATAACTCATTTTAATTAATTAAAGCAATTAATTGTAAATGTAATGTAACAAGCAGCTGCGGGGAGGGACACGTGTGGAAGAGTGGATTCAAGTGAACCTGCGTGGCGAAGGGGCAGGGCCTTATTAACCCGTGTTGGGGCCCCGAGGCAGATTTTTCAAGATGGCCACCTCACACAGACGTGGGCCCGTCGCTTAAAAAGGGGGGAGTACTGATCATAACATGGGGCTCCGCACCTGATGTGGAGCGCCCTTACCCTCTCGCCCCTTTGCCCTGATATAGGGGCCCCTCATCCCAATATGAGGTGCCTTCACCTTGATATTGGGGCCTCTCACCCCTTACCCTTACCGTCATCATAACATGAGTTCCCCTCACCCTGATACGGGGCCTCTCACCCTGACACGAGGTATGGGGCTAAGTTACTCTGATATGGTGCCCCTTCACCCCAATTTGAGGCCCACGTGGCAGGGCCATTTGCTCAAGGCAAGATTTTGTGAATGCCACAAACGAGAAGCTATGGTTGCAATAATGTGCAACTTTCTACGATGCCATGAGGAACAACAAACTGGACTGAGTATAAAAGAAAAATAAACCCTTTCTTAATATTAAAATTGCTACAATGCATTAGTGGAACAGTCGTCATAATGAAAAGTATAAAAAATATATTTTGCATAATGAGAAGTGCATTGTTGGGGCCCCCGTTTGGGCCCCAAACTTCCGTGGGGCCCCGAGGCAACTGCCTCGTTTTCGTCGAGGGTAATAAGCCATTGCGAAGGGGTAGTTTGATTTGTGGACAGCGGCGGTAGCCTGGCACGTCGACACATATCTCTGACTGTTTACAGTCAGCTAAGATGATGTGAAACAGTAGAGACGCCAGAGAGCACGTCATCTGTAATTGCTGAATGCTGCAAATGGCTCCAACGACAAAACTGATGTTGTGGTTGCGGCGCTGAAAAGAATATATACGAACATGCCTCAATAGAGGGACCCAACAGAAATAATGTGACGGAGCGGTGCTCCCACAGGAAAATGTATGGGAGCTCCACTCCTGTGTGCTCATGCACGACTACACCACTGTATATAGCATACTCATATAGCGTTGTTTGGACTAATTTAGTATTGGTGACAATTTGAGTTGGTTTGGGAACTAAGCAATACTTCTAAGTTGTTGATAGTAGGATTGGTTTAAAAAAAAGTGTTTTATAGGAGTCCGTCTGTTAGGAATAAGCTAACCATGTTTTGTTCATATGCACTAATGACCAAACGAGGGGGAGCTGTGAGCATGGGATCTCAGTAGTGTTTGATTTGTTCAATTGTGCAATATGTATCTCGGCTGACTTGTGACGTGTTATTATACTTTCTATTGCATTGTTTATCCGGTAGCTTTGTTGACTTTTTTCCTTGTTTGTAGTGCATTTCTTGACCGTACGTCAAGGGTGATTGAGCGCTGTTTTGAGATCGGCGCATTTTGTTTAAACAGAGGGAATGAATTTTCTTCGCAACATTGGACTGTGACAGAGAAGTAAAAAAAAATAATGATTTAAACTTTTGACACTGTGTGTGTGGACTTGTAGTCTGAAAGAGTTATAACACGAAGTAATGCAGAAATGTGTTCACGTGTGGGGTTCTACGTGCAGTAGAACCACGTCTAGGCCTAAAGTTTAATCTGTGACTGACAAAGCCATCATCATTGATATGCCTAACGTTCTTGTGAAGAAACAGTTCCCCAAATAAAGAAGTGTTGATAATGTTGTCGCCAAAATCTGCATTTTTTTGAATTCGTTTGGGAATCAAGACACGGACTGGAAGATCCATTTATTATTTGTATTAAACTACCTCTAGTCAGTTAGGATTGAATTTCGTAAAGTAAATCGTAATTTAGGTTAGGTTATAAACTGTAAATCAATCCGCTGTCACAAGTTTGGTTTCTGTAATCGGATTCGCCGTAGCTTATATATTTCGTATACGGGCGTGTTATTACTTATCGTGTGCGCGGTGTATCTTGAGTCCTGCCAGTATTTTGTGAGCGGCTACGTCTTCCTGGAGGGGGCGGCTTTAACCGACGGCCGCCATTGTTTTTGTAACCATCTTGGATACCAACAAGGTACTCTGCTACTGAAAACGTACAATCGATTATCTGTGTTCGTTGTTCTGCGGAGAACTCAAGATAGGCCGCGGACACTATAACAACCTGTATCCAGTCCACTGCAGTTTATTTTATGTTAGGCACGCCTTTTGGAACACACTGTATACACGGACCTGAAACCAGAAGGACGAAAAGTAGGTATAAATTCTCTTGAACATTGTCATGGGCGTATTTCTACTGTCGGGATTGCCGACATGATCATATAACGTGGACTTCCACTCAGTCTTTACTACCAATGGGGTATGGCACTGTTTCTTTCATCTAGTAATTGTTTATTTATTCAATTGTACCCCGAAGTCTCAAATAGAAACTTGTATGGGTTACATCAATTATAAATTAAATTAGAATAACCACATCTTTACACATAGTGGTGTGGTCGATTCCCGCTGCCCCTTCGGGAGGGGGGGGGGGGAGGTAGAGGAGTCTAAGAATGAGATGGTCCAAAGAACTATATTTTTTAGGGAGTGGGCCGAAGAAGGAACCCAATTTAAATGGTGGGGGAGGGGGGGAGCGTAAGCCCCTGCACTCTTCTTGGGAAAGTGACCGTTTTGTAAAAAAAATGGCCGACAATTGCTGTAGAAGTGGTGTAAAAGGGCCAAAAAAAGGTAAAAAAAATGGCCAAAACGGCAAGAAAGTTGTGCAAAGAAAAAGGCAACAGAAAAAGGCAAAAAACACACGAAAAAATAAAGCTCCTCAGAAAAACGTAAGTTGCCCCTGCCCTCTCGGGGGCCTGTGCACGCTCCTGATCAATGTTGTGCCTTTCGACAGGTTAACCAATCAGGGTTTAAATGTTCAACAATAACAAAACTTTTATTCATCGGGTTTTAACTTCTATAGAATTAAACCATACAATAATTGAGCTTTCCTAATTCAAATTAATTTGGTCCGTATAGGGTGCACGGGTAGCCGCGAGCACAGGGGCGTCAGATTCGATAGGCGTCTTGGTCCCAGCTGTACATCTCTGGCTTCGTACAGACCCGGGTTTGTGTATATGTACGGATTTTTCTCCGGTTGACGAGGGTTTCCTCCGGGTACTCCGGTTTCCTCCCTCATGCGGCAAAAAAACAACTCTTTTGATGGTGGTATCTTCCACTTACCATCTGCCACTTAGGAATTTGGGTGGGTGGATGCCTCGTGCATCGTCTCTGTGTTATTATTATTATTATTAGCATCGTACCCGGCTTCGCCCGGGGCTTTGTTTGACCCGTGGTTGTTTCCCAGTAATGCAGAAAACATTCTTCCGTGGGTTTCGATGCGAATCTTCCTTCCGGTGATCCCCTTTGGAAAATGGTATTCTGTGTCTTAATGAACTCCCCCAGAGACAAAAGAAATTGTAGAGATTACACTCTGTCTTTCAGTACACTTGCTAAGTTAATGACTGATCCCCTTCCTTCCCCCCCCCTTCCGGTGGTGTTCATTTCATTTAGCTCCATGGAGTCGGACGAAGGCTGACACGCACGCGCTTTATCATAAACGGAGAACATCGTTATTTCACGGTTCAAAAAGAGACTTCTGCAACACCCTACTGAAAGAACTTCGAAATTCACCTCTGCCCATATTTTCTTCGTCACAACATATGCAGCAAACAATCCCCGGTCTAATGTCGGATGAATAATAATTAATTTCCAAATTGTCGTTAACTTGTGACCACTTCATAAATGCACATTCATTTTACGTTCCTATCTAAGCATTGGTTAACGTTATTTCGGGTTAGCGAAAAAACGACCGCAACAATTTAATGTTCGCCTTATTTCAGTTTATGGGCTCGACGGCTCTTAATCCTTACAATACTCCAAAGTGTTTGAACGACATCAGGAGAAAAGGGCAGATCACCTCGCAATTCAACTGCGCTTCCTTTCTGGACGGACAACGGAAAAGAACCGAAATCAGGCATGCAGGCTAGGTAAATCATGTGACGTCAGGCTCGGACTTGGCCCACACACTCGTCAGTCGGTCACTCTTTGTCTCCTCACCCTTTTTCATGTTTCATGCTGAGTATACAGGCAGACTTCACTAGCACATGAGACAGTTGTAAAATTATTTTTACAACATAGTATCATAACATCGGAAATAGCAAAAAAATTTGCCCACACCAAAATCAATAAAAAACATGCACAATAAAGTTAATTCTCAGGAATAAAATATAAACAAAATATCAACATTCATTACCTAGCTCTGCCAAGGTGCAGCAGATCTGGAATAATCCGCAGAGTAACCCAACATACACGAGGGGTGAAAAAGGCAACTGAAGGTGATTCGGCCTCAGAAGTGCTGCCCGCCCACGGCACATCGGAACTTTTCAGAAGAAGTAGAAAACAAAATCAAGGGAAAAACCTAACACTATCCTCTGAGAAACCCTGTCGGTATGCGGTGCTCTTGTTTCAGACAGATATCTCAAAAATAAACATTAATCTACCAAGTGGCGCTGTAGCCCTACATTAACTTTTGCAACGAACGGAACGGACATATAACGCGTCTGTACAGTCTCCACACAAGCGAAAGTGATAAACGTAGCACTAAATTTAAGAATGATCGTACCTTGATATTTTTTGTCATATTATTTTGTAGCTCTTTCAAATTGTTTTGTAACTAATTTGTTTTCCGTTTTGTAATTGTTAGGATTGTTACGGTGTTGCAAGTGTTGCTACATATGGGAAACGAGGTTCCACGTTCGACTGTGCAACTTCGTTTCCCATATGTACCATTAAGTGACGTTCTGTCTTAACCTAACTTAACGGTATTTATCTTCGTTTTGTTTTGTATCCTTTTGTTACCATTTTATAACTATATACGTATAATCTTATGTACCCTGAAGTACCCTTAAGTACCTTTTTTTTACTGTTCTGTACCTATGTACTTTTTTGTAAACCTTTTGTACCCATTTGTACCCTTTCATAACCTGTTGTACCCTATGTAGTACCATTTTGTACCCTTTTGTATCCTTTTAGCACCCTTTTGTACCCTTTTGTACTCTTATGTACCTATTTGTAACCTTTTGTATCCATTTGTACCCTTTCGTAAGCTTTTGTACCTTTTGTACCCTTTAGTACCCTTATGTACCTCTTTGTAACAATTCGTACCCTTTCGTACCCTTTTCTACCCTTTCTTACCCTTTGTATCTTTCGTATCCTTTTCTACCCTTTCGTACCGTTTAATACCTTTTCTTACCCTTTGTGTATTTCGTACCCTTTTCTACTCTTTCGTACCCTTTTCTACCCTTTCATACCTTTTTCTACCCTTTCGTACCCTTTTCTACCCTTTCGTACCCTTTCTACCCTTTCTCCCCCCTCCTCCCCCCGATCCAAAGCTAAGAGTAAAATTTGTTAAAGGTTAACAAACAATTAAGGCATTTATTGCAATTAAAAATTATGAAAATTAGCCTTTTTAAACGTTTCGGGGAAGGAGGGAGGTACTAAGCAATCTCCTTACTCTCTTTAGACCTCAACTGCATGTCCCGGACCACATTTTGAATCCCAATCCCACCCTCCTCTAGTCCTCCAAGTTCCAGGATGCGCTGCTGCTCAGGATGGAATGAAAAAGTATAAGCACTAGAACGTAACAATTAAAACTGGAAAGTCAGTACCAGTACACATAAAATAAGCAATTTGCAACGTTTCGGAGCAATCCCTACTTCATTATCAAGCAATAAAAGATAGGGCTAAGAAGCCAGACTCAAATCAAACACTTTAAAATCCATGATAAAAACGTAAAAACTCCAAGCACAAGAATAAAAATAATAAATAAAATGGAGCTAAGACAACATAAAAACTGCCGATAGTGAACCTGAACTCTCGCCTGTATTCTTAATCAGCTATTTATACTGGTTTACCCTGGTGGGAGAAATTGGAAACTTCTAACTTTTCACCAAGGCCAGCTGAGATAGTAGCTGCGTTCCTCGCTCCACTCCAGGCCCGTCAGCTTTGTGCTCTTCAGGTGTTAGTAACTTAGTGACAGACACGCCAGGAGTCGTCCAGTACCATTCGGCATGAGAACCAAAGAAGATTGGAATCTGAACAAAATTTATGCTTTAAACTTTAAACACGTAAAGGTAACGTTCAAATTGCGAGATCTGGCGCATATTGAGGGCTTTTCACGCATTCAATTAGTCCAGATACAAATTCCTTTGGGTTCTCAATCCGTACGGTTACTGGACGACTCCTAGCGTGTCTGTCACCAAACAGAAGCAAGCTGACGGGCCTGGAGTGGAGCGCAGCCACTATCTCAGCTGGCCTTGCTTGTCACCTGTAAGCAGGCGACAGGTAAGTCCTACTGGTAGATTTTAAGCTGCCTTTTATGTCCATTTTGTTTATTATTTTTATGCTTGAGCTTTGCCTTTTTACGTTTTTATGGATTTTAGAGTGTTTTACTTGAATTTGGCGTCTTAGCCGCATCTATTAATGCTTGACAAGGCTGTTAAAAATTAATTAAGTGGTTCTCAGGAGTGGCATTAAATAAATTGACGCGAGCGGGCGGGTTTTATTTTTTACGTTTTATTCGTGATTTTTCCTGCGACCCCCCCCCCTCGGATATTGGCTTCTCCCGCGTACACTCAATACCAGCGTTACTAACGCGATGGTGTTTTTTTTTGTTACCTAACAAAAAAAAGTCAGTAGCTTACATTTTTTTGTGGAGAACAAAGTCTTATGTTTTGATGCCAAGATCAGCGCACAAAAGTTGCACATTTGATAAAAGTCGTTCTTTAGAACTACGATTTTAGTTGTGACATGCCTCTGAACGACCCTTATATTCGCATCGAGGCGATCACGTGACTGGAGCAAAGAGGTGATGTGGTCATCGGCTCCAGAAAATGTTTGGTGAAAGTGCTGATGCTGATGGAATTTTCTTTTTGACAATGTCATAAAAGACTTTTCGCGTGATAAGACCAAAAAAAAAAACCCATGTGTGCGCTCCTGAGAACCACTTAATTAACTTTTAGAAGCCTAACCAAGCGCGGATTGCTTCGACACGTCGCAAATTGTTTATATTATGTGCACTATACTGGCTTTGCATTTTTAATTGTTAATGGATTTTAACAATTTTAACAAGATAGCAACGTTTTTCTCTCCGCCAACAAATTTTCTAATCGAGGCCTGATTCTAACGCCGTCCTTCTTTCTGGTTAAATTTTCGTGAGATTAATTTTCCGTTCAACAAGTGAAACCGATTTTATTGTATATGTCACAGACGTGATAAATTATTTCGTGGGAACATAGCAGCACAAAATGACCAACTGCTATACGGCATAAAGTGCATTATGTAGACTTCACGAGGGCTTTCATATTTGCGTCAAACATGTTGTATTGCCGATTTCGTGCGTTTCCGACAGTATATCTGATCTTTAACGATCTCGGGGCGTTTAGGGTGGCTCGTAAACAATTTTGGCTGCCCTCCCGTTTATGACCGATTTGGCGATAAAATGTGCCCATTCCTTTTGGCGCAGAAATATCGTACGTCATCACGTTGTAATGAATTGCATGGCATGCCGGGAGGCTAAATGGTATAGATGAGGGGGGGGGGCTGGATTCGCCGAAGTCGAATGGCGAAAAGATTGATAGTAGTGACTCACGGAATCGAACTTGGCGATTCCGTTTCGACATGCTCGGCGCTGAAAATCGAATGGAGTGCTGAAAGAAAGCTGAGAGCATGGTTGAAAGCCACGTTAGCGTTCACTGAGAGTAGCCTGGGAACATTTTTCCTGTAGTCTAGTGGTGGTCAGCACACCGATTGCGGAAATCGAAAGACTGGTTCGAGTCCAGGTGGGAGTAGTCATTTTCTGACTCCTCCCAATTCATACCCTAAAGCCCTAACCGGAATGGCTGCTCGCGGCTGCGTGGCGCCGCAGGATGGTTTACCAAAGATATCAAAATCGGACAATGAACGCCACACTCACCACTTGAATGCAGCAATATTGACCTTGTAGGCACGTAATAACGCATCACTTCGCAGGAAATTTTCTTCTGCCTGTTTATGGCTTAAGGACAAACCAGACGGGCTGCCCTCGCAGCTGCGAAACGACGCGGGATGGTATACGAAAGACGTCAAAATTTATTGAAAAATGCAACATCAAGTATGTGATATTTTGACCTTGTAGCTACGTAGTAACGCATTGCTTCGCATACAATTTTTTTCTTTCTGGCTCCTCGCGGCTGCATGGATTCGCAAGATGGTTTACCAAAGACGTCAAAATCGAGAACTAAACGCCACACTCACTTACTTCAGTGCAGCAATTTTGACCTTGTACGCACGTAGTAACGCATCACTTCACACGAAATTGTCTTCTGTGTGTTTAGAGCTTTAGTGTAAAATTTATCGCAGTTGATTAAGTGCACTCGTGTCTTAGTTTTTATTACTTCAAAAATGTAAGAATTTCGTTAGCAAAATCCGCATTCGTTCAACATCACAAATGACGCTTCCTTCCCCGTAAGCCTTGTTTTGGCTTCTCTGCCATACGCCCGGCCTACACGTGAAGCTAAACTAGGCAACGTAAACCATGATTGTAAATCTTCCTAGTTTAAAGTTCATCCTTGACCATTTAGGTAATTCTGGTCCTCTCCCAGTCAGGATTGAGGCCAAATATTTTATTTCAAATGCACAATGCGCAATGCGCACGTAGCTTGACGTGCTCTGCTCACCCGGAACGCAGTCACAATTTAATAAGAATTATATTCCTGTTTAGATGGTACTTTCGTGTCATGCCGTACCATTTTTCTGTAAGCGTTTCACTTCTGCAAAATGGCGGGTATGATTAACCTTTTAATGACACCTGGTCGGTCAGGTGTTTATACAATCTTAGTTAAAAGTACAAAGTACAAAGAGTGTTACCAAATACTCAAAAATCAAAGTATAATTAAAAATAAGTGTGCTACGGGTTGATTTTAACCTTCTCTCAATACTTATATATATATATATATATATATATATATGTATGTATGTATTTAGCTGGGCGTAAAAAAATCCCGCAGTAGTGCAAAAAAATTGGCCTTTTTATAATAAAGAATGTTGTAATAAGGTTCGTTCCGACGGTTTTTCCCGATACCACCTAAATGAAAACATACAAACCACATCGTCTAAAATGTGGTATCAGGCACAGGGCCGGATTTATAAGAGGAGCCCCTGCAGCCAACTCCCCCTCCCCCCCTTAATACAAAAATATAGTAATTATTACTTAATTTTATTAGAAGCAGTTTGATCATAAAATGATAATGCGTTTTTACAAAAATGTCATAATATTAAAAAAATTCATCAAGAAAACGTTTTTCTTTATGTAAGCTAGTTTATTGCAATAAACAATAACAGTACAACAATACAGTATGTGCCCTCACCCCACAAGAGCTGATGCCCGCGTGTGGCATGTAAGGTCAAATACAAAAAAAAGTATTAAACATTGTACAAAAATAAAACGTTGCTGTAAAACTTTACGACAAATAAGTAATAATACAACACATAAAACGAATTTATAATAATGTGCATGGGAACTTAAAGACTTTATAGGTAAGACATACTTATTGCGAAAGATATAGTTTAACTGAAAATGTTGAATAACTTTTCTATGGAGTTACTACTAAGGCCCAGCCATCTAAACAAGGATTTCTTGAATGGGTAAATCTCAAAAAATTCTTACTAACTTGTTTGGTACACTATTGTATAGCTTGCTGCCAAGGAAATAGCTGCATTTATGCAATCTTTCTTTATTGACTTTAGGCCCAATAACGTAGTTGTTCGATTCACTTCTAGTTCGTTGGTAAACAAGTTGCAGCATGAGTGTTATTACTCTGAAAACGAATTATAATTCGATAAGCATATAAATGGCGAACTGGCAGAAATCCTAGTTGCTGAAAAAGCCAATGTTCATGTTGTCTTTTGAATGTCATTACTCTGACGATTTTTTTTTTTAAGCTTGATAACTGGAGCAACAGCGTTCATATAATATGTTCCACCCCAGCATGTAATAGAGTACTGTAAGTATGAATAACCCATGGCAAAATAAAACATTTTTAGCGTGTCAAGTGAAACATGCTTTTTGAGATAGTATAATTTACATAACATGGCCCTGAGCCTACTAACAACTGTACTAATATGCCTCCTCTAGTTTAATGTGTTGTCCAAGGTTACGCCAAGGTATCGTACATCATTCACTTTTTGGATTGGAGAACAATCACACGGCAGCTTTAGCTGCATGGAACAATTATGCATTTTAAAATTATTTACAGTTGGGTCATCTCTTTCTTTCAGTGAAAAATTAATGTAATTTCTTTTAGTGACGTTTAAGGTTAAAAGGTTCTCGATGAACTAGTCTCGTATCAGAACGAGGTCTTGTTCAATATTTATGGAGGCTTGTTCTTTATTTTTGTTACCGCAAGAAGTGCAATGTCATCAGCAAAAGAAATAATACTTGAATGAGTCTTTTAGTTGTAAATATCATTAATGTAAATCAAAAAGAGGAGTGGCTCTAGAACGTATCCTTGAGGTACTTCTAAGGTCACCAAAATAATGTCACTAAAATGATTGCCATTTTTTTTTTTGCGTTGTGATTAGTTTGATAAGTAATCCTTGAGCCAGTCGAGCGCAAAGCCCCTGATTCCGTAGGGGTCAAGTTTCTTTAACAGTCTGTTGTGGTTAACAATGTCGAATGCTTTCATTAAGTCTAGAAAAATTCTAACAACAACATTGTTTGAGTGCAGTGCAGCATAAGTTTCCATAAGAAAATTTAGGACAGCATCTTCGGTACAACAATTTTTCCGAAAACCATATTGGTTGTTACGGAGAAGGTTTTATTTTTTTCCAAGAAATCAGTAAGTCTGTTTTTCATGGCCTTTCGAGGAGTTTTGATAAAATCGAGAGTAAATGCAATGGGCCTATAATCATTTGGATCAATACGACTTCCTTTCTTAAAATAGGAATCACAACGGTGTGTTTCAGAATTTGTGGAAAAACTTCAGTATAGTGAACGAAAGATTGAGAAGGTGGAGAAGGATCGGTGAAGAAAGTAGACTCCAGATGCAGGGCACGGTAGTGATGTGCCGTAGAGTGCTCCCCCAGACCCCCCTATCTGGCTTTGTTCGGCCCCCAACCCCAAGAGGTACTCGTCGAACCTTATTTCGGCAGCTGGCTTCCTGAGACCCACAACTGCCATGACAAAATAGGTAGTTTGTAAAAATTACTGAACAGCTTTATGATGTCGCCACACGGAGCTCATCAAAACTGTTCTTAAATGCGCGATGAATTTCCCGATACCTCAGTGAGACGTCACTGCCGGACCTGAATTTCGGACTTATCGGCGCATCGAGGCGGTTTTTTTTTTTCTGAATCCACCGGCCAAAGATGGCGGACCTGAATTTTTTCTTTGCTTGGAATAATTACATGAACATAATTAACATAATCCCCTTTTTTTGGCTACCCCCTCTCCTGCCACCCCCATCCCCCCCACCACCACCCATCAGATCAAATTCAAATAGTAGTAGGCATCTCATAAAAGGTGCTCATTTACTAGTAAAGTTACTTAAAACAAAATTACTTTAAATGTTCCAGGTTTGTTAGTATAGCCTAGTTGTGACTGTGAGAGTTGTAAAATCAGATAAACATTTGCTTCATTTTTTTTTTCAGTTGGATTTAAAACGTTCACCAAAAAAAAAGGGGGTAGGAAACAGTTAAAAACGTAGGGCGTGAGAAAGAAAGAGAATTGCAAAAGTGCTGTTTTTAATTAAATTTTTTTTTTTGGGGGGGGGAGGGAGCAACCGCGATCGAAGAATTTTTTGATTCGCCCCCATGATTAAAATTGCTGCTCCACTGCCGCCTCCCCAGTAAAGTGATCCCATAGGCGTCCTTGGCTGAAAGCATGTAAAAAGTTGTTCAACTATAAGAAATAAACATTTATCGGCCGTTATTTAGTATATGGCTACTTGGCAGCACAAGTATAAGACACACGTGATGGTCAGCCAACGATGGTGAGCATTCGTTCTTAAAACACTTCTTTTGTTGTGAGTTTTAATTCCGGACTTCATACGTTAAACCTATGCCACTCCAACGAAGTCGCTCTGATGACGTCATTTGTGAAATCCACCAAGCCCAAGGTCTACATGACGTCATATTGCAACGACCCATTGTCACCATAAAATTAATATTCTTTGTTGATAGAGATGATGATAATCAATTGTTGTAACAATGAGTAGCATACAAAAGTCTGTAATTAATGTACTCATCAATTGTAATGGCTCGAGCTCGCTTGGCCTTCTGCCCTGTTCTCTCAACAATTGGTTGTGAATCGAAATAGAATTTATCCGCCACGATTCTCCACATCCAATGTCCCACAACATAAATTCAATCTAGACCAACCCTAGGTTGTCAGAGTATCACTACAACCATTCTAACAGTAATAACCCAAAAACAGTTATAACACCAACTAACACCAAGTAAGCCTAGAATCCGTGGCATTCCATTTAAGGCCCTAAGCAAAGGCAAGAGTTCCCCCCGCCGCCCGGGGGTGGCGCCCACGTATATCAGGCGAGCCTGAGCACTCCAACGCTCCTTTAAATAATTAAAACTTCACTAGAACTGACCTCAGACTATTTATCTAATTCTGTCAACTTAACGTAATTTGGAAGTCACGCAACCCGTTGCATGACCCCACGGAATATTGGTTAGCTAGTCCGTTAGCTGTGGTGTTAGTGTTGGGGAGCCGTCGCACGTATCAGAAATCGCCACACTTTCGTGATGACACCGGCCGCCATTTTGTTCATCGATACATCCAGCGAGTACGTTCTAAAGCAATTGGCGTGTAACGTGACGTCACTTTTCTTCAGGGAAGTGGCCGTTTTTGGTGTAATCGGTCACTGAGCGAGCTGTTAGATGCGTTTAAAAATGTGCTCAATGAAATTGAATTTTCATTCTTCGTATCCCGCGTAACACCGTCGCGTAGAAACTTCTCCGTCCTGTGCCAACTAGTAGGCGTGCCCGTTCTACTAACGTTCCTGAATTATTTATTATCTGCCTGATTTGGGATGCGGCTGTATTAAAGACACAAGCAGCAAGCGTGTACTTTCAATATTGGCTGCACAGGTGTTTTGAATGATAGCAGATGGGCCCATTACGACAAAAAGGAAAAAAGACAAAAAAAAAAAAATAGTAGATGGCAAAGTCGATTGGTATAAATGGGAAGCGTAACGCACGGAAGTACAAAAGTCTGAAAAACAGTGTCTTTTTTTTTAAGTGAAAAGAAAGACGATCGCTAGTGGACGGCTAAAGCCCTAACCCGGGGTAGATTAGTAGGCAATGACGCTTTACTGAAAACGTGGGGTAAAGAAAGACCTGCTTCCACCAACGGCACCAGAAGGCAACACTTGTCAGGTTCTCGTAGGAGCCGAAACTTGAAATAAAAAATGGCTGTGTCGTTGCCATGGTAACCATTGTAATAGCGACAATACCTGCGGAAACAGACGAGATACTCGTGCGTGGGCATCATCCGAAGCAGAATAACTTATTCTGTGTTCGATTCAAACTGTATATAGATCGTTACAATAAACATAAACCACGGATGATGCTTCAGCCTGAACGGCCGATGAGCACGCTTGTCGAGCGTTCTCGGAACACAAAACCATGTGTTAAACTTAGCTCCACTCGTAACGACAACCCGTTTTAAAATTGAATGTTGGATTTAAAAAAGTAAAACGATCAGCCAGTTCCGATCTTTCTTAAAATTATTTTAATGTCCTAATCTGAATTATGGCATATTTTAAACGATTAATTTTGTATTCTTATCATGATCCATTTGTTTTAGTGACGCTAAATAGTTTTGATCCCCATGATGCTTTGCGCTTCCGTTACTTGACGACAGCGCCCTCTGGCAGTAAATCGCTGAAAGCAGATACTTGTTTCGTCCAAATGTTTACCGTTGTCAGAGAAAGATTAGCACTACCTATATATTCTTCTACCCTGCCCTAACCCGACAAGAAAATTTCGTGCGAAGCGAAGCGTTGCGACATGCCTGCAAGTTCAAAATTGCTGCACTTAAGTAGTGAGTGTGGCGTTCATTGACCGATTTTGAAGTCTTTGGTAAACCATCCTACGACGCCTAGCAGCCGCGAGTAGCTAGTCTGTTTAGGGCTTGAAGGCGCCGATTCACCATATCGATAGCGCTGCCCATATTCTAAACGCAGCATCCACGTTCCAGATTCTCCGTCATCCAATAGGCTGATGTGAGTCACGTGATTTCGTTTTAGTTATGAAAATTCGCGGCGCTGCTACGAAGTGTTGTTCGTTTTTTTTTTATTTACTGCTATTTTTTTGATATTGCTGGAAGATTCTATGGTGCTGCATCTAGGTGCTGAAAAAGTGAAAATGCGCCCTTAACTAATCTGCGAAACAAATTGACCACATTTGACAAGTGAGGGCGCAAAAACTAAAGCTAGAGTTGCGTAATGATCTTTCAAACAGAACCACGCGTAATTTGAAGTTTCAACATTACGTTGGGTTTAGCTCTGCCGGTTCGTAACGAAACAGTCAATAATGAGAGTTAACCAGCATCCGGGAAAACGGTTTCTTTAGAGGGAGAAATTCTGTCATCTTATTGTCACGGGTTGAACACGACCGCACCCATTTAACCAAACGATGTCGCAGATAGCGTTGTTACCATGGCAGTGGACGCTTTCACCATCGCACTCCAAAGCATTTCATGAAATAACGTTGGCAACGAAATCACAGGAGTGGAAATCGGTATCACAGAGTAAACTCGTATGCAGCACAAAACCATCAAGAAAAATAATTAAGAAGTCAATGGGTAGCAACAATCTCTGCATGAAGTAATCGGAAAATATGTCAAATTAAACCACACATACAAAAAAGTCAGTCAAGTATGTATCTACACAAGTCACATATTTAATACACACTAAACAGAAGCAATGAAGATATTAAACATTAACAATAACGACTTAAAACGACTTAAAACAGTAGATTTGTAGCGCCACAATCCATGCATCTATACGGTGTTTGCGTTCGCTCGCAGGGCCGGCAGGACACCATATATTTTTTTTCGTAAACAGTTCCGATAGACGGGTTGTTATTGTCAGTTTCGTGTGGTTTTGTTGTTATTGTCAGTTAGGTTAGGTTAGGTAAGTTTGGGGTTTGGCATTTCATACTGGGGTAGTTATCTGGTTGGGGTTTAGCATTTCACACTAGGGCACTTAATTAATTGGTTAGGTTATGATGATTTAACGTCGGATTTTCCGCAATTTGGGATCAACTTGTAGTGCCTTCCGTGAACATTAAAGGTAAGTTTTTTTTCTCTTTTTTCGAATTTCGGGCCATATGCGTAAAGGGAACATATGAAGAAAACGGGCTCTCGTCCGATTTTTTTTTTAATGGACTCAAGTTTTTTAATGGACTAAGAATTACCTGCTAAGTAATGTTTTCCTCTTCCATTTTTGGGACAAACGCACCGTTTGGCCGTGGTGAAGGTCCAAAATTAGCACTGCACCGCGCCGGAAAGCAAGAAACTGGGCGAAAGTCCGGCAAGTAAAACGCCAAACCCTAACCAGTTCAATACCTCAAGTAAAATGCCGAAGCCGGTTCCTAACCTAACCTAACCGACAATAACAACAAAACCACGCGAAACTGACAGTAACAATCCATCTATCTGAACTGTTTACGGGAGAAAAAATACCAGCTGGGAACATGGGAAGAAAACGGTCTCTCGTCCATCAGCGCAAAGAGTGGGGGTTACATTAATTTCTGACGGCCAAACGAAGCCTTTGCCCCAAAGCCTTTGCCTTTGTGTTGTGAGGTTGTTGGAGCATAATTGATGTTCATCCTTTTTTTTTCGGTGATGCGCCCTTATTCTTCCCATAAGCCGCGTAAAGTAAACTTGTTCTCTCTATTGTTTATTTTACTATCGAAAGTAATGTGTGGAATGAATTTATAATTCTGCCTTTATTGTGTAGTGCTGCCCTTGCCTTCTAAATCCGTTAGCTACGCACCTAGTATGCACTATCCCGTTGCCTCACACGTTTGTCGAATTCATACTACAAAAACGGTTACACTAAATAATCGATTATACAATAATTACCTGATTAACAGGAGTCACATAACTCCCCTTCTGCCAATACACATAGAATTGGGACAGCCTTGCCGACGAACCGTAAAGTAGCCGCCATTTTTTTTCAGTGGTTCGCCAATAGCCCAACAACAGATAGAATCCGTTTTCCGTGCATGTTGTCAAAACCTGAGATAAGTTGGCCAGTTCCGATTCAACCTTTTTCTCATACAGAAAGATAATTGGCAAACTTTTTTAGTCAAGGACCTACAACCTTTCATATGCAAACGATTTAACCATAAACATTTCAATAACAACGTCTACAATCTTCTAATCGAAATCCTGATAAATCGACCAATATTTCAGTCACTTCCGGCCAGACACTAAAGGTGACGGCATGACCGTGCAAATAAACGACTGGAGTGGGACGTGACGTCATTTAACAATAGCTCACGACGCAAGCCCCGACGCAAAAACACACGAGACTGAGCTGCTGCTACAGAGGAAAGAGGAAAACAAGCCAAACAACGAAAATCACACACAAGAAAAAACGTAGTATAGTAAGCCACCTTTATGCACTTACGTTTCGTCGGAGTCAGTAGTGCCCACGCGGGGGTAACGTGATGAGCATCTCCTCGTTGCCATTTTTTTGGGCGGACGAATCCCCCCCCCCCCCCACGAAATATTATGGCTGACTGGACTTTGTTTTTATGAATTTTTGGGGGTGGGCGGAACGAACTTTCCTTCCCCTCCCCCCATAAAGGTTTTTATGACTGCATGTCCTACTGTTAGCCGAGGGGGAAGGGAGGGGGAGCAGGGTAGGGGGGAGCAGTTGTATGAACGAGAAGTTGGTATATTCACAAAATTGTTTGCTATGACCATAAGACATCAATATGCCATCCAGTTGCTAGCTGTCGTGCTATAAGTGATCATAAGGTGATAAACACCCAAGACTAATACAGAGGCTGCTCACAAATACATACATACATACATTGCTCCAAAAATACTATAGTATAACTAACTGCCCCAGTACATAAGAAAAAGTGTTAGTGTGCACAGATTTGGCACAGACTACCGATCATGGCTGCTTGGTATGGACGAAGTGGAAAGTCTTACCAAAGTCTTGAAATAGGTGTTTTCATTAAAAAAATCCTTGTATTATCATACAACGTTTCTCATTACCGAGGTTTCCCCCTTTTTCCCAGCTGCCCTGCTCACGAGTGTTTCACTCAAGCAGGAATTTTGTTCCAAATGGCTTTTCTATATTTTTACTTGTATATTTGTATAGTCAGTTAGTTTAAAATTTATTCAGACTGAATGTTAGTATCTCCCTGACAGCTACCATATCTATTGCATAATTTGTATTCACCATGCGCTTCACTTCACTTCACTTCACTTCACTTCAATTCAATATCATCATCACAAATCGAAAGATACTGAAGCTGTCTGCAGCAAGCCAACAACAAAGTTTAAAATCCCTGTCGGCTTCAATAATTGTCAAATTCCAATTTTGAATGGAGCTTAATTTTTTTTCAGGCTACAGGATTAAAATAAAGTTTTAAAATTAAAAAAAACTTCCGACATGGCACGCTAAAGAAATTTAATTATAATTGTAATTATAATATTTCTTGCTGGTCAACAGTTTGTCTTGTAACGTACTCATATTTTTTTTATACTCGTTCAATTTTTTTAATCACCCCCTCCCCCCTTTCCAAATTTAACAAAAAAATGGTATATATCATAACAGGATTAGTTGGCGCTCAAATAATCATGCTAAGAAATATACAACTTTTTCTAAAGTTGGAAGGGGAAGTGAATTTAAAAAAAATTGGGGGAGACTCCTCATGGTCTTTGGGGGGGGGGGGGGGGGCGACGGGATGGGCACCCCTGGTTGGAGTGCGTGACCCAGATTAAAGTGGCAACCCAATTCGTTCCTAGATCACCAACATAACGTCTTTTTCGCTATGGCCGCTCCTCCAACGATAAAGGTGCTATGTCAGTGATCTGGGGAAGAATTGGGTTGCCAGTTCGAATCCGGGTCATGCCATTCCGACGAAACGTAAATGCATAGAGGTGGCTTACTGCACTACGTTATTTCTGGAGTACGATTTACGCTGTTGGGCTTGTTTTCCTCTTTCCTTTACATAATTTACAGCGATTTGTGAACATTTATTTACGAGTTTAGCTTTTTTTCCTATTTCTACTTGCCTTTCTTTTATTTACAGCTATTTGTGAACATACTACTAATACTTCAACCGTTAAATGAAATAATTGAAAATTGCGCAGTAAGCAGTTTACATATATTTCAGTTAACCTTCGAACTATTACTCAGTGGGATTAGCTTGGCGAAAGAGCTTGGCGTTTGGTATCACGACTTCACACGGCCGAAAAGCTTGGCGGGAATCCCTTAGATTTTATTTACAGCGATTTGCATCGATTAACGTGTCGTTACGACGTGACAAAGCCAAAATTGTTCCTAGCTTGAAACTGCAGACAAGCTCAGAGCGCATTGCGTGTGCGAGATGGTTTTGCTAACAGCACCCGCGCTTCAACTTTAAAACGTCCATTGCTGCTTTCTTCAAAGAAAAGTTGATACCTTCGCAATACTTTGAGTGTGGTTTCAGGGTCGTTTTTTTTTCTGAATTTCTACTGCATATCATAGTAGGGAATAAAGATTACCCATAGTAATTTACTATGCGTGCTTTTAAATCCGTGAACGAAGCTCGATCCCAGTTGAGGCCTTCAGACGTGCCCTCGGGTGAATTATTAAATGGTAAAATCTCCGTTGAAGCTTTTAACCAAGAAAGAAGGTAATGTTGAGAGAAGACGATGAGAAGGTTGAACGTAAATGCACTTGGAAAAAAGAAGAAGAGATCCACCTTCTGGTCTTCTTCGATTCCCTCCTTGAGACGGTGAAGTGCGTGGAAATTCACCAACTTTGATTTCTGAACAGCTAAAGAAAAGAGTTAAAGGGCTCATCGACGCAGATCCCTTTGCTCGCCGTACAGAATGCGAATTATTATTTGTCAGCGAAGTATAGAACCGTCTTGGAAAAAGAGTGACGAAAGATTCCGAAAGAAAAAATACGAAAAGTAAAAAAAAAGGAAAAGGGGGAAAATGACACCCTTAATCCTTCGAAATCCATAATTTAACTCCTGAGTTTTGAAAAACATCGGAAAATACTGTGGCACTAAAGCTGTTGGTAAGCCAAGAAAGAAAGAAAATAGAAGTAAAGGGAAGAAAAAAATGATGGTATAACTGCCCTGACCCTTCGAAATCCAGTACTCAAGTCCAGAATTTGCCAAAACCACTGAAGAAAAATGCTGCAGAAAAAAAAAAACGCGGGTAAATTTCTCGAGAAAAAAAATTAAAAAAACAAATAAAAAAGGAAAAATGATGCCTTCAAAATCCTGAATTCAAATCCAGATTTTTTTCCAAATACACAGAAGAAAAACTACTACACATATACTATGAAAAAAATGAAATTGCCGGTGGTAAGGCAGCTAGCTAACGGAAATCTTAGCTTGCGATGTAGAGAGTCCAGCAAAATCACGTCAAATACAAATCTGTAATATCACGCGCTCCTGGGGTGTATTTGAGCCCCCTCACAACTAAGACTTAACTTTACTCTCATTTTAGCCAAAGCGCCCAGAGGGCATTACATGGCAGATGACGATAGGGACAATATAGCTGGAGAAACCCAAGTGGAAAACCCAGGATGTTTGACATGCCACAATTGACGTGAGCACGAGGCACCACAGGGCTCTTTTCCCGAAAATGCCAGGGGGTGGCAGAGGCCAGGATCGAACCAGGACCTTCCAGACAGGAAGCAGTCGTGTTAACCGCTCGTGGCTCGTCCACCTGTGCCCCTTAAAGGCCGGTTGCCACTAAATTAGCATTGCAGCATCTAGGCCTGTCAAGTCCTCTTTCACAGGAAGCAAAGGAACGCACAAAGCAAAACTTTTAAACGCTACAAACAACCCACGTGACTCCTTAATTATTGAGTAAATATTTGGAACGCCTTCGTGCACCTGGAAACAAGCTATAAAGCTTAACGATATTAGTATCACTAGATGGCGCCAGGTGAATTTCTTTATATTTTTCAGTGGCGCCATTCTAGTGACACTAATATCGTTAATCTTTATAGCTTGCTTCCAGGTGCGAATTTTTATTCAATAATTAAGGAGTCACGTGGCTTGTTTGTAGTTTAAAAGTTTTGCTCTGTGCATTCCTTTGCTTCCTGCGAGAGAGAATTCGATAGGCCTAGATGCTGCAATGTTAATTTGGTGGCAACCGGCCTTTAAACATGTATACTAATAAGTAAATGCATCCTCACCAGAAGGTTCAAACAATTTTAAAAACAAACTTGTTTAACCATTGCCGAATTCCCTTAGTTGAAACTGGCAACTCATTGTTAATAAATAACAATAGATTAGCAAATAGCTTTCGGCGAACGAGAAAGTTCATTGCATAAATGCGCTCTTAGGGCAGGTTTATGCAAAGACAATAACCCGACTTGGTTTTTACTAAATCTGCTCGCTGCTTTCCGCCTTTACTGGAGAATGCGGCATTCGAGTTGTCTATACGTAGTAACCATGGCAACGATGCGAACGCAGATCCTCTCCTTGTGCCTCGTGGCACGATGACTGCGGTATGACAGAGTCGATTATGACAACAAGAAAACAAATTTTTACTGCACGGTGGACTGATTTCTGAATGCCGGCATTCGATGGTTTGTTTTTCATTCAATAACCCCGAAATGGACGCCATGTTGGATTTTGAATTCCGGCTGCTAGCAGCTGTTTATTCTACCGCTGTCTGATCGCTGCCGGAAGCTGTTCTTTGTTCGAGAATAGCTCATTTTGGAAACGGCGAGAAAATACAACAAAGTTGTAGTAAAATTTAAAATCACTGTTACACTTTGTTCTTTATCCTCGTTGGTTTCTATAATGCATTTAATTGTTTGTGTATTGCCGCATTCATTTAATAGAAACGAGAAACTAATCGTAAATAAACAACGGTTGCCTAGCAAGTAGCATTCGGCGAGTGAGAAGGTGTCGTTTCTTAAATGCGCCCTTAGAGATATACCAGGAAAATCTCGCTCTGTGTATAATGTAAAACATAGTTTGAATACGAAGTAAAAAATCGCTCTTTATAGGGTTTCAAGTTGTTTAATCAAAGAGAGTGGCCAGTGTGCCTTCCTCTAGTTTATTTGACGTGCCTTTTGAATGCGGCTTATCAACAAACCAGAGTTCGACCAACGCCCATTTGTTTTGGCAATCTGCTGGCCTGGGCGGAGTCTCATCTGTCCCTCTCCTGTACTAGTTTTAGAAAATTATGTTTATGGAAAAGTTCTGCGCCGTTTTAGGCATTGATGAATTTTCATTCTTTCTCATACAGAAGTCATTGTGTAGTTTGAATGAAGTTTTTAATGCCATGTCGGAGAAAGAAACGTTAAAACGAGAGTCTCTCTCTCTCACGGGGCGTTGGACAAATCTGTAAAATCTGGAAAATCGTCTAATGGGATAATTGTCTAATATCTGTCTAAATAAAAAAAAAATCTGGAAAATCATCTAAACGGAAAATCGTATAATGGATAATCGTGTAATGGATAAACGTCTAACTGGACAATAATATACCTGGGTTTTCTGATGTTATATGTATACGATTTTCCATTATACGAATGGCGTGTTAGACGATTTTCCATTATCCGGATTTTGTGTTAGACGATTTTCCGTTACACTGTTATACTATATACGTTCTTCCAATTATGCGAGTTCCCCTTAGACGATTACCCCTCGCCCTCTCCCTTACTGAACAAGAATTGCCTTTTAACTGCGTGTCAATTGGGTGATGACTCTGCCCTTCTATCCCAGATTTTTCTATTTTTACAGGAAGTACAGATAGATATACGATAAGATGATCTAAATTTGGGGTTTGGCTAACATCTCTGTAATGTGTGGCGCAGTACAATTCATTTTACATAAAATAATTATTAATTTAGTTGAAATGAGTTTGTAAATTATTGATCATGGCTAAATTATGTAAATTATGATCTATCAAGATGGCCAGATAACATAAAAATATCATCTGCATATAATGAAATAAATTTATCTCACTTTGTTTCTTTAAAGTCATTAACATAAATAAAAAAAGAAGTAGACTCTTAAATTATCCTTGAGGTACACCATAATAAATTTTACAACATTCTCCCAGTTTGTCATTAATACTCATGCTATACGTTCTGTTTGTAAGATATAGCTCATTTAAATGTTCAAACATTTTCTACATTTCCCATACTGTCCGACACTCCTCATGCCTACATAACTCGTCACAGTCTCTCGGTAAATTTCTATGGCGTTCCACTAGTGCAGGTAATTTACCTGGAATATTGAGTAGCATATCAACAATAGTTTTAATGTTTCGTCGTCAAACATCCGACGAGTACAACACAGAGACTATGGAAAGCGATTTCTTCACTCATAATGGTTTCATAATGCAATTTCCTAGGGCTTTAAGACGATTTCCTTACTTGTGTACTAAAGCTGAAGTTGAGGTGCAGTCTTCGAAATTCTTTATTTTGGATTGGCCAGCGGTGCACGTTTGCTAAGTTTTGATTAACGGCTAAGGCAGGCGTGACCGAGCGTGCATTTTGATTCTGGAAAGTGTGGAAAATGAGCCTCACGTACTCCTTGTAATTCACAAGCTGTTTATGAACCAAGGCTTTTACTGCTAATTACCTTCTACGTGAGCCATAAAAGTTTGAGACAACGGGCGTGCGTTTAGACCATCGTGTTTGGTTGGGGGCATCAACGCTCCTCCACTTAATGCTGGAATTTACAACTTCAAGGGAAACTTATAGGGAAAAAAGGAAGGAGGAGGGAGTGTATTTTACTACCTGTATCAGGGCGTCGTCCTACCTGGAAATCCTGGAAAACCGGAAAAATTCAGGGAATTTAACAAGTCTGGGAAATTCAGGGAAAAATCAGGGAATTTTGTAGATATACACTGAAAGTAAGAAGGGAATTTAAACATTTTCCGAAAAGTCGCTTTCACTTATAAAGAATGGCTAATTCGAATTTAATATTTACTTCTGAAACCTTCATTTTATTACAGTCAAAACTTCACGTCCTTTTAGTTTCATTTCTGATAAAGCGAAAACTCCTCAGGCCTATTGTGCGCGCAGCATAACTTGAGTCCGGCAGGTATTTTATGAGCGGCTACATCTTCCTGGAGGGAGCGGCTTTAATCGACGGCCGCCATTGTTTTTGTAACCATCTAGGATATCAACAAGGTGCTCTGCTATCGAAAACATACAATCGATCATCTGTATTCGTTCTGGGGCGAACTCAAAATAGGCCGCGGACACTGTAAGTGATGTGTTTGAGTCATTACAGTGCGTTTCTAGTTTTGTTTAGATTACGGTCGTTTCCATCTCTTTACCAATACCAATTAATACTAGTTAAGGGAGTGCAATTTTTATTTTAGCAAAGCAATGCGATATAGTTATTTCGATTTGAGAAAAACGTGAAAATTTTTTTTAGTCCTTACTGCACCTTCCTTCGACCAAAATAAAAATCAGTAAAGTGTCAGTATTATTCTGCAGGAAAACCAGGAAAAGTCAGGGAATTTTATCATGAGCTTTTGATAACCACCCTGTATATGAGTAAAAGATGAAGTAAAATATTTTAAAGGCCCATCCACCCTAAACCAAAATTGGTCGCAAAATTCGCCTAAAGTATCGGAATTTTGAGTTGAAATGGTGTGACGTCAGAAGTTGGGTGAAATTGATTTCGTTTGCCTAGATGCCAGTGTCTCACGTACTTAGGTCTATTTATTCTAATTTATTGTGCTATCATCTTTAACCGCTCAATTCGTTGTGCCAACTGATCAAACGATCGCGTACATTTGTCACGTGGCTTTCAACTGTCGATTTCTTGAATGAGACAAAAACGGTTAATCTGGGTTTGATTTGATTGGCATGCCTTTTTATTTAACGGCCCTTTTTTTTTGGGGGGGGGGAGGAGAGGTGGCAATTATTTTTACGAACCGTAGGGCTGAAAGACAAATTTGAGTTGGGTAGAGATTTAGGTTTTGAGGGGCATGCTATGTTCAGGATCAAGAAGGAAAAAGACGTAGGCTCATGTGGAGTATAGGTCAGTATCTTACCTTAAAGGCTTTGGCGAATTCGAATTCCATGATGTAGTCGTGCGAGTACACTGTACTAGACAACTAGCTACTTGCTGATTTCTCTGCTTAAGGCGAAAACACAAGCTGAACTTTGGGCGACTTTGGACGAACTTTGGAAAGTGTTAATTCTGCAGTAAAATAGATGACGGACGGGCCACAAACATTACATTGTTTGCAGCGGCGGGCTACAGCCTTACACCAGCATATGTGGAAATTCGGGAGTTTATGAAGGATTTTCCCAACAGGTGCCTACTTCCCTTGGGGTCCGACAAAGGCTTGATTTACTGATTTCCCTTTACTGATTTCCCTTTGATTTACTGGCATACTTTGGTTTATTGATTTACCTATTATTTACTGATCTACTTTCATTTACTGATTTACCTTTGATTTACTGATTTATCTTTGATTTATAATGATCTACGAGTGATTTACTGATTTACATTGATTTACTGATTTACAATGATTTCCTGCTTTAAGATGATTTACTGATTTACACGATTTACAGTGATTTACTCTTGATTTACCCTGATTTACCAGTGATTTACTGATTTGCTTCTGATTTATTGATATACTACGATTTCCTGATTCACTGATTTATACGATTTACAGTGATTTACCCGTGATTTACTGATTTATCAGTGATTTGCTGATTTGCTTCTGATTTATTGATTTACAGTGGTTTACTGATTTACCAATGATTTACCCCCCGTAAATCATACGGTGTCATGATTTATGCGCTTGTCAAACCCCTCGCTTTGGGCGTGTTTCTAAACTAGAGGGAAGAGTGAGATGGATTCCTCTAAGCCACGCCCCTCAACGTCACCAAAACCGATCAGTTTAGAAACACCACTGCCTCACTTGTCGTTCTCAACATTAGAAAAATTAGCAATAATCGCTGCCACATCTATTTTCAGCAAGAGAAATGTTATTAAGAACATAATACAAATGGTTATTAATCTATGTTTAATTGGAATTTGTTTCTAAATTTAGACATTTTCCATATCTCACTTCCTACAGTTTAGAAACACCATCATCTCAGCTACTAATGCGTGATGGCAGCCATGTTGGATCAGTAAGTGAGTGAGAAAAAACTTGCCTCACTTTCCTCAGCAACATCTCAGCTCCATGACGTCACGCCTACGTAAAGTGAGAGGAGTTTGGATCAGTCTCCTCGAGTTAAGAAACAGTTTTCCTCGCTTCCCTCAGACATCCCTCTAGTTTAGAAACAGCACCTTCACGAGCAAGTAAGGCGGATGCTATGCTCACTCGCGCGCGTGGTTAGGCTTCATCTCAGATCCGGCTACCGACCTTCTTTAAAATGTGGGTCCAGAATAATCCTTCCGTTCGGTTGTAGGCTGGCAGACCACGAACCCAAGACGATTAAGAGAGGCCTAAACTCCACTTGCCGTAATTTTCGTTTTTGTGGCACCTTTCTCCAGGTAATCGATACTTCCGTACGAGTATAGCGGCACAAACACATAAACGCGTAATCTGCCCGATTTTAATAACGTTGTACCGTAAATCGTCTATTAAACGCCCATGTGGTGTTAAAATTAATTCGCTAAATAAAAAGTGGGTGGGCTGTAACAAAGTTATAATTCGAATCCTACTAATGTCCGGGGCACAGAAGTACATTTATGTACATTTTAATTGTTCATCGATTATCTTAAACTTATTAATTCGTACTATATATTCTTCTATGAAAAGAGAGGTAAATATTAGGATTACGGTGCCAGTCTTTTTTAACACTAAATTTTATGGAAATCGTGCATGGGCATCTAGTATTTTTAACATCAACATTTTTTAAGCGCTAAAATGATTAGACAGCAAAATGCACGCTCATTGTTAGCTTATACTAGGCTGGTATAGAAACACAACCTTTAGTTATGTATGGCCACAGAATTACCGTAATTCTACCGTAGTTCTCCGTATAGGGCAGCGTCAAGTGACGTCATATTGCCTACGAGATAGCATCTGAAGGGCATAACTACAAGGGGCACTAGATTAAAATGTAAGGGAAAACAACGGCACTTCTAGTCAAGACAGTGCTTTGAGAGCGGATTTCTTAGGCTTAAAAAAACGATGTTTTCTCCAACAACAAAAATCGCGTGTTGTAGACTTAAGAAATCCAGTCTAATAGCACTGGCTTCAGTAAGACGACCTCCTTTTCCCCCTCCAGTGCCCCTTGTAGCTAACCCAGTTACTGGTTACAGCATAGAGTTATATACAATAATACTACGTTATGTCACTGCCCTATAATAATGCGTTCAATGTGCAATTAAAAACAAAAAAACACGCAAGTGGACAAGTGGGCAGTCGATAACGACGGAACATCATTCAGTAAATATCAGTCATACACGCAACAGGAATCGACTCCATACAAATCAGATCAAGGGGTTTTACAGGGAAAAATAAAGAAAAAAATTAACATAACACATGATGAATTCTACAGAAACATTATACCGAAAATTAAATTAACGGAAAGCAAAAAGAAAGCAAAATAAATACACAAGCAGGTAAGTAATTAATAAAAAGAAAAAGATACCATAAGGAAAATAAACGCTGGTAATTAAAATAAATTACGACAACAAACGTACAATGCTCAATGAGAAAACTCACTCAACCTACTGGAGACTTCATCATCACTGAGAGGCGTTCAACAATCCAGCCGCTGCTGAAGGTAAGCAGCGGACAGCATGGATCAATCGGGAAACGCGATAATTCGTTGAAGGCTCACTGTTTAGTTCGAATCAAAAGTCACGTCGTTCGAATGAACTATACATAAAGGCATGGAATAGCGTACTGTACTACAATATTTCTACTGCACGATTTTCGTTGTTGGCGTATTTCCGACACGTATATTTCGTCCTTTAATTCATTTCGTTTCTTAACTACTGCAATATCTACTTCATTCTTTTGTCGAGGACGATGTCCATCTACCGCACCCTATCAAAGTGGAAACTATTTTCTTTAAGTTCGTGTGTCGGTTGGGAAGAAGGGGTGATGTGGGGGAGTTTGAGGGGGGGGGGGGGGGTGGTCGGTCTTCAATTGGCGCAGAGATGTGGGACGCCATCAGGTCTTTTTGCGCCCCATTGGCACTGATGCGTTGATGTTTAGGCGACGCTTGCCGTTCCTGCCAAACGCATGGCACGTGGAGGCCAGATCGATGCAGAACCCTCTCAGGCGACAAAAGAGTTTTAAAAAGCTGTGTTCGGAACTAAAAGCAAACGCACTCATCTCGACACCCTTTCTATTCAATAGTTGCTACGTTAAGAGAAGCAGGTTGGGATGAACCCATTCAAGCTGACGGCGCTTGTTGTCTTTTGCTTGCTTTATGCAGTTGGCTTCTTTTTAAGTTTGTTTGTTTTAAGTCCGTGCTCAACTTTTCCTGACTTTCCAACTACAGCATCGTGAAGATTTTTGGTTGCTCGCAGCAGGCCAAAAAGACAAAAAAAAAAAAAAAATAATAATAATATTCGCGGTAGATAATAAAAGCTTTCCGGGACGTTTTTTGCATGGAAATTACACCATTGTGTTGTAAAAAAATACTGGGGTAGGTGATATAAATTGATATAGCACAATTATGGTGATTTGATTGAGTAATAGGTATAAGTAGGGTCGTGCACACGCGGGGAGGGTGGGGGGGTGATGTAGCGCCTGCCCTAATGGCAAAGACCCCCTTTTCTGAAAAAAAAATAGCACTTTTCCGCCAGTGGTGGGAAGAGCCTAAAAAGGGACAATAATGGCTAAGAATGTGGTGCAAAGAGAGTCAGACATGGTTAAAAGTTTCAAAAGGGGGCAATGAGGGGTAAAATAAAACAGTGGCTAAAGTAAGTTGCTCTTGCCGTCTTGGGACCTGTGCACGCCCCTGGTATAAGTGGGGCAGAACCAATTAACCAGGGATAATATCAATTTTGTGAGAGCAGAAGAGCAGAATAAGTCTATGCCAAGTAGCCATTGGCACATACCCTCCTGTCATAGAGCCACGACAGACTATAGCGACCAACCAATGACGGACCAAAAATTACGTGCCGTATTATTGGTTCAGCTACATCTCCTACTTCGCTAAACCTAGCCTCAGGACATTCAGCCCTCATTATAGTTTTGCTCTATGTTTCATTTGAGAAAGTGTGTTGTCAGATACTGTGGCTACGGCTCAATGTGGAATCACTATTTAGTTGATCTCTATAATCGTCTCATAGTTAGGATCTTCGTGAAGACAAGCGGTGGTGCTTTAGGCTAGGTCCTACGTGGCTTCCTCTTCTCGTGTGGCACGGAGCTGGTGTGGATGGAGTATAAGGTGGCTAGTGTTGTTTCCTTGTGTTCGGGTATATGGTTCTGCTGGTTTCTAATAAGCGTACAGTAGAGTTTGTTAATTAATTTGTTTAACAGAGTGTACAGCTTTGGGTTAATACTCTCAATAAACAAATTCAAATTCAAGACAAGCGGTATTAACCCTTGTCTTGTTGTTTCATCGCGCGTCGGTCGGCGCTGGACGTCAGCCCACTTACGAAAAACATGAAAACTTCGGAATAACTGCGACTTTGTTACAAAGGAAAAGCCGGAAAGTGCACATATATACAGGGTGTCCACAAATTATTCCCCCCATAAAGAAATTGAATTTAAAAAAAAACGAAAACGGATACTGAAAAATTGTAAAGCGTCAACTGTTTATTTTCTGAAAAAGTACTGATTTATTTATTTTTTAATTTCTGGTGATAATGGCCTCATAATAACCTTCCACATCCGCTCCTTTTGTTGCTCGGAGAATATCCAGTCAAAAATCGATTTCTCCCCAAAATTTCTCCCCGTAATTCCTACACAAACGTTACCTTTCTTTCGTACACTCTGTCCTTTATAAAGACCCACAAGAAAAACCAGGGCAACAAACACGGTATCAGTAGTTCTTGAAAATGTTTGGGGGAGAACCGATTTTCGACTGGATACTTTCCAAGCAACAAAAGAGGCGAATGTGGAGGTGTATCAAGAGGCCATCATCACTTTTTGAGTTAATAAATAGTTGGCACTTTACAGTTTTTCAATATCTGTTTTCGTTTTTTTTATTTAAATTCTTTACGGGGTGAATAATTTGTGGACACCCTACATATTAACACTTGACGTCGCTTATGGTTGAATTGAAGTCCTCACTCCAGCAAAACTGGAAAAAAAAATGAATATATCCGTTCGTATTCAATATTTTTCGACCAAACTTGGCCAGATAGTAGATAACTGGGCAGTGGCTAAAGTAAGATGCCACACCAAAAAAACTACAAAAAGAAGTGATATCTAAAACAAAACCCACAAGGGTGAAAGAAGTCGTCAAGTTTCAGCCAATCAAAGTAGTGATATCAGAGCCAAAATGGCTGTCACCAAGTTGCTACTTTATTTGCCAAGCTAATCCCACCGACTATTATCTCAGACGTTAAATAAAAAACTTGACCATTGCTACCGATAGCAGCAATGGTCACGTGTTTGATTTAACTTTTGACCTAATACTCGGTGGGATTAGCTTGGCAACTAATGTAGCAACTTGGTGGCAGCCATTTTGGCTCTGGTATCAGTACTTTGATTGGCTGACACTTGGCAGGTTCTTTCACCCTTGCGGGTTTTGCTTTAGATTAGAAATAACAAAAGAAAGCCATGAGCCAAGTAGCAAGTGAAATGCCATTCGGACAAGGCAGAACTTTCTTGTGCAATTTGCAATTGTTTTTACTTGCTTCTCTTGATAACGTCTCTGAGATGAGCCGAAACGTCGCAGTTTTTATGTATATTTGTGCACTTTCCGGCTTTTGCTTTGCAACATTCTGTAATTGCTTTTTTTTAAAGCTTAATTACTACGACCGGTATCGATGGTCGCGAACGACAGCCTGAAGGTCCGTTGTCGTAGTGTGGGGTGGTTTGTTCGTTGTAGTCGGGTTCTCAAACGCAGCAAAATTCTCGGCTGAGTAAACTCCGGCTTGTGTGCTCACGTGACTGCGCAAAAGGTCAAGCAACGGCGGGCTGTGCACGAAGCGCTGGAACACTGCAGTCGTCTCAGCACTGGAATCTTAACATTTCGCTGTTAGGGCGCGTTTACGCATCGACGCGCCTTTGCATTCTCGCAGCTAGAACTTAATCGCGAAGACAAGGGTGTCGTTGCCATGGTAAGAACGCTTCCTGGATTAGCTAAATCCGACGTGGTTTGAGTAAATGCTTTCAGTCTTATAATCCGTGACAATAAGCTAAAGAATTTCTACTGACGAAACAAGTTTCCCAGTGGCTTCTGAACCCGCATTATTGGCAGCTTTCGTCGTGAGTCGGTGAAACTAAAACCGCCGCCATCTTGGAATTTCAGATGATTTCTAATTTCTCGCCGCGAGTTTGCAAAGGCGAGTCGTTGCATAAAGGCGCCCTTAATATTCCAACGTATAAAACGTGAAGTCAATTTTCTCATTGGTTGTGCCGAATTTATTCCCAATATTACAACAGAAATTCGCTTAATAGCAACATTTTGCTACACTAAGAATGAGTGAATAATAACTCAGTAACACTTACTGCTCCATGCCACACTTCTGGCCTGCCGTCGTCTAGAAGGTAACGGTGCTTGGCGTTGTAAATCTATTGGCCCGACTTTCCACGGCGGGAAGCTGGTGTTCCGTCCGTCGTTCTGGACCGCCAAGCGTGGGAGCGTCCTTCCACCTTGAACAACAATGGCTTGAACAATCAAGACTGGTCCTTAGATTTATTGTAAAAGCCAGGACGAACTAAAAACTGAACTGTAACGAAGGACAAAATAAAGAAACATTAACGTTGCCGTGGATTGCGTAAGAATAAAGGGATGCGCGTTAGATGATGGTTACGCAACAATACGAGCATACACGAGCCAATGGGTTTTTTGTTAATAACCCAAAATAAATTGCTTCACATTCTGATGTTTTAGTAACAACGACCTTCGGGGGTTTCTGCATGACTAAATGTGAACGAAATCTTGAAAAATTAAGTGGAAGGTGAAGGGCTAAACAAAACAACTGAAGGGGATGCGCTGATTGAGTGAGCGAAGCGAACGAAATCAGCGATTATTAGTCAGTGTGTGCAAAAATGGGATTGAAGCATCTTAAACATTATGTGTAACATTATGTACGTTCACAGTCCTATGAAAGTTGTAATATCCACCCAAAACCAAAACTGGTAGAAAAACCTGCCAAGTTTCCAAAAACGGTCGGCCTT
>JAHWFP010113207.1:0-10648 GCA_023313725.1 Lithobius niger
CATTCACTCAAACGTATGTAAATGTTGCAAATGCTCTTATTTCCCTGGGTTTTTTTTTGCCATGTGCAAGAGGGTTTTGCCACGTTCACTCAAACGCATGTAAATCTTACAAAATCTATTTGCGCGCAGGATGCACCATGAAAGGCGATATTTTGTCCCCGAAAATCTAAGGACTTTTTTTTCGCGTTTAACTTCCCGTTAATTTACCTGCAGCATCACCATTTTCACCGAAGTCCCCCAAATGTAGCGCCACAATGATCAATTTAAAAATGTTGAACTTCTTTTATTAACGAAAAAGCACGTTTGCGTCGAAAGCCTGGGGAGGGGGAGACAACGAGGGGTGCCCGAAGGGCCCCCCCCCACCATTAAATCCGCATCTGCTGCAAGTTTGTCATTGAAGAACACGGATATAGATATATTCGACCCACTCAGACAACAGCCGTACAAGTTTTCACGATTCTTATATTTCTATTTAAAAAATTATGTTTAAAATGGCATAATAACGCAAAACAAGTGTAAAAAAAAAAGCACTTAATTACATCCCATTAGGTGAAAGTTTATTTAATCTGGGACCGGAAGCACAATAGGCCTAATTATTAAAACTAAACCGTTCGAACACTTCACGAACGACGACAACACACACGCCATAATCGATTGTAATTTTTTTGCTTTTATTTAACCGTCGACGCAAATCCTAATAAAATAAACCAGCTCTCCTCATAGCATAAACACGTGTACGCAGGCAGTCAGGTCAAATGCACATTCATTCAATGACTAGGCTATACCGGAAGCGCAGAAAGCGAGAGCGACTAGTTGACCACTAGGGTCAATGACAGTTGAGCCTCGGGGAAACTATAGTCACTCAAACCACGCTTTCAGCGACCACAATTTCTTTTCTGTCTCATTTCTCAAGTATACGTACACAATTTTTTTTTTGCTTCACTTTTAATCCATTTTGCTTGTTTTAATTACTTTCATATTACGTTATTGTTTTCTTTTCTACACTTGAAAACACACAGTTTGTCGTTTCCACAACAACAACAAACAAACAATCGTAGATCTCATTATTATTCTTTCTAACACGTGTGTAGTGATTCAACCGGCTAATTTTATGACGTCTGTGTTAGCCTACATAAACGTATTCGGTTTGAATACAACAAAACTTGCCTAATTAACATAATGGCGTTGTCAATTAGAGCACCTTTGATTCGGGAGCAAGTGAACGACACACTTCAACTGTTTGCTCATTTTGAACGACTCTACACGCCAAAAGAACGATCGAAATTATGCTGTGTGACGTCATTTCTCGCACGTGAATCGAACACGCCTGCAAGATGGCGGCTGCAATATGGCTGATGATTAATCGTAGCTACTACAGCTTTACCAAATTGCAAGATGGTAGAAGACAATGGTGTTTAAAAAATGTTTTTAGCTTGTTTCAACAATTTTAAACCCACCTATCAAGTTGATAAGCTTGAAAACACGACGATACAATAAAACGACTAATCATTAGGTAAACTGGCCATGATTCGACCTTGCCCTACTTCGAGGCATACTAAAACGCTGGTTTGGGCTTTTACTGTGTTTGTGTGGCCGATCCTCGAGTATGCAAGTCCGGTCCGGTCACCAGAATTAGCTAGAGATATTGACCTTGTTGAATCGTCCAGCGTAATTTGACCAAGTGGAGCCTGGCTTTACATTTTACCATGGAGCCTGGCTTAAAAAAATAAAACATTCAGAAAGCTTAAAATCTTTAAATCTAAGACTCACTCGAATTGCGAAGACTTAAAATGGATCTTTGCCATGTTTTTTTTTAATGTTTTGCAGTTTTGACTACCATGTAGTCCTTCCTTGACCTTCGTTTCTGTTTCGCAATAAACACTTCATTCATAATATGTGCAAAACGTGATTTGATTGCGTAAATCGCTTTACGTAACGAATATTAAATCATTCATTAAAAAAAAAACAGCCATGAATGAATACAACCAAGGGTTGACAGTTAAAGGGACATACCTCCTCACTGTATTCGAGCATCCTGAGCGAAATAGCCTTTGCAACATTTGCATCGGTTAGAGTGAATGTCGCAAAACCGTTTCACACGCGGGGAAAAATAGGAAGATGAATACCGTTGCAACATATACGTATCTAACATAATGTTGCAGAACTGAGCCAACCAGGAAAGCCAAACGGGAGGAATGTACCTTTAATATCTGGACAGCTTTTTTTCCCCTACATACTAAGGATTACAAAAGTAGTGTGTTGAAACTCCAATGGTGATGGCGCCACAGGTACTTAAGCCTACATTCAAGTTTAACCATAGATTAGAAAGTTGACTAGATACTGCATCTTAGCTCTCCCAAGCCTACGCGGGGCACTGGCGGTAGCTACCAACGCCCTTTATGGTTTGCCTGAGCAGCAGCACAGAGATAAAAGCATTACGAGAGATATTAGGAGCCGCAACTATAGCCAGGGCCCCGTGTAGGCTTGAGAGACGTAAGATGCGACATCTGTAACTTTCAATCTATGGTTAGACCAATAATTCTGCAGTTCTAGTACTAAGCATTCCTGGTATCAAGCAAGGCCAAATTAGCCCAGTATGTAAAGTAATTGTACCTTTCACACGTGGAAGACCTAGCCGACCTCAAGCTGGGACAAGTAGAACTAGTGATTCTGTTCCTATTGAGTCCTGCAGGTATTTTACGAGCGGCTACATCTTCCTGGAGGGAGCGGCTTTCATCGACGGTCGCCATTGTTTTTGTAACCATCTACGATATCAACAAGGTGCTCCGCTATCGAAAACATACAATCGATTATCTGTATTCGTTCTGGGGCGAACTCAAGATAGGCCGCGGACACTATAGCCTGTTAGTACACAATGGATCTCTCATTGTCAGTCCGCACTGGACCACAGAAACTGGAGCAATAAATTATACGGTGCATTAGGGTTCGTAAAAAAAAATTATGGCTTGAATTTCCCTGACCTTTCTAGGTTTTCCCTGACCAGATTTTGTATATATCCTTGACCTTTGGCATCATAATTTATCTACTAAACCTAATATAGTACATGCATCAGCCTATAGAGCAGTGACATTTGCCGCCATATTGGCACCAATATGGGTTTTGGAGGGCATAACTACAAGGTGCACTACATAAAAATGGAGGGAAAAACAACAGAAGAGCGGATTTCTTAAGCTTAAAATAACGTTTTTTTCTCCAACAACAAAAGTCACGCGTTTTAGGTCTAAGAAATCACTCTTCACAGCATTGGCTTCAGTATGACGCCCTTCTGTTTCTCTCTGCAGTGCCCCTTGCAGCTAACCCATTAAGGCTCCGGCATAAGAGTTATACACAATAATACTACATCGTGTCACTGCTCTATACTATTTTTAATGATTGTAGGGCTACTACCGTTCTCAAAATTTTCCTTGACTTCCTGCTTAGTTCCCTGAATGTCTTCACCAATTTTCCTTTTCCCCGACTTTTACAGGTTTGCCAGGTCCGATACGAACTCCGTCGTCACTGACGTATTCGGCTTCTGGAGCGTTCTTTTTCGTCTTATTCCCGAGGAATTTTCATTTAAGCATTATGACACGTATGACAAAGTTCTAAGACGATACCAATACTGGATGGGATCGGTTGCCGATATTTGGGGTCTCGGCTTTGGGATCAGTATCGGAGACTTTCACTGAAATATCGATAACTCTGAAAGTGATTGAGATAGCGACAAGCGGTTTGCGGATTTTTTCTCAGGATGTAAGGGTGGAAACTCACCGACAATCTCCCTAGCTACCCTTTTTAACCGTTGATTTCCGTTTTAAATTTTCTATTTGAATAAATTTTACACTTTTGCAGAAAACAGCACCATATTGTGATGATAGATAGTAAAAAAATGTCGGCATTCAATTTTGGATATCGGTATCGGCACATTCTTAAAACTAAATCGGTGGTGAAAAGTTGATTATCGGTATACCCTTACCAAATTCGTGTTGTCGTTGTGGAGGGAAATGCTGGCCCCTATTGGCCCCCCCCCCCCCCCCTCTTAGCGACTGCTCTTTATGTCTAGTAAGGTAACACGCACGTTTTCAGCATCGGCCATCTTATTTTAAAAATTACACATTACAAAAAAAACCACACGTAATTAAGGACTAAACTTTACGGCAAAAGGTCCTCGATATTTTATGGGCAGAACATAACTTTAATTTTGAATTAATAGCAGCTAAAAGCCACGAGCACCGTCAGCGACTAATTTTATTACGCCATTAATGTTACTAAAATCCATAGTACTCGGTTTTAACCACGAGCTAATTAAAATGGCGATATAATGTACTTTCGAAGCTGTCTCGGTTTTACAACCTCTTCGCATACTTGTTCTGCCTGCCGGCGTGGTTTGGATGATTGGGCGAACCAAGCAGTTTCTGGAATTCCGTTATGCCGTTCGATAATTGCGGTAAACTTTTTTTTTTGTGTCATTGTTTTTTTATTTTCGTGTTATTATCATACATGAGGTCAGGTTGGGTCATAAATATTACGGCTTGACTTTATCCCGACAGTCCGCACCTAGTTCCAACGGTAATATCACTGGTAATTGACCATTATGGAATTTGCGATAAATTTCTCGCCTTGGTACCTCCATTTTGTTTTATTGCAACACGATAATTCCGCAGCAAATACCACTTGAGCCTAGTTCAAGTATAGATAATTTTTCTTGATCACGTATTGAATTTCCACGCGGATCAACACACCTCACAGTCGGAATTTTTTTTTTTTTAAATTTGAAATGCAACTCGTGGTGATCGAAAAATGATCGGTATTAAACCATGTTCTTGTGTCATTTCTGGTCGCATCATCACTGATAATTTCCGAAACGTGGAATTAATCCAATACAATTTTACCCTCAGCCAATTATTCTTGTATTTTCCGAGAGGTAAAAGTCGCAAATACCACTCAAGAGTTATAGTACAGAAAATTATAGCAGGCATATAGTTAAGTGCAAGTAATTTTTCTCAACCGCTCGTTACATTCCCAAAGCTGATAAAAACACAAGTGCAGCATTTATTTTTGTTTACCATTTCGGAATGTGACTCGTGAAGAAGAAAATTATCAATTAATAATTATCAATAATATCAATATCAATTATCAATAATTATCAATTATCACTGGGATCTCGTGGACTGTCACTGAAAATTAACGACTTTTAACGTAATTAAGCAACACATTTTCCCTTTACCGCAGATCCCTTTAAGCTAATTGAGTTTCTGATCAAAATCCGAGTCAAAATCACATTTACACGTACTCTAAAAGCACTCACGACTTTATTTGCACAGATAACATCTTTAAAAAACATATTTCTCCACGTTTTCCAGCATTTACCCTTAACTTAACGTGACACTACGGTCAATATTTATATTTTTAATGGCACGCCCCACCAACATATACAAAGACAGCCTTTGTAATAACGTTAAAAACCTTTAATCTTGGTCGTTTCTTCCCGCTCCAAAAGCGAAGAGAAAAAAAACACTAAAAACACCACACTATGATCCCCCCCAAAAAATAAATAAAACGAAAAAATAAACAAGCTGGAATAAAGTTGTAACTCGGTGGTTCCCCGCGCTTCCCGTTTAATTTCATAGTTGAACGCCCTGGCGCCGAGTGCTGCTTGCTAGCTATACTTTCCGTTTCGATCGGCTCTCGAGGAAACGTCGGAGGCCGGCCCAGGAGGAGGCAGTCAACCTCCCCAGTTGAGCAGCTTGGGGGAAACAGCTTGAATCAAAAGGCTAAAAATAGCATTCCTTCGGGGAGGAAGAAAAATTACTCATCGTCGTCAGTCACGTCAGCTTGACTCAAGAAGCCACACTAATCAAATTGAAAGGATCGCCTGGGCATGACTAATTCAACACCATCGCCCTTTATGACTGGATACAAATCACAGCCAACCACCCACGCACCAAGCACTCCCCCCCCCCTCATCTCCCTCGACTCACCAGCTGGTCAACAAGAAATCAAAAAAAAAGTCCCTTCTTGACCCATGACCAAGCAAGCCACTAAAGCCGGGGGTCTTGGACTTAAGAATAAAACAGGGACAATATGTATAGCCTCCGAGTCAATCGAAACAAGATGGAAGGGCTGTGGAGCTACAGTGTAAGACTTGGGACTTATGGATAAAGTCTTGGACGGTGAGGATCACGAACTCAAAATACAGGATACGTACGGACTCGTAAGTATTATGGCACAGTAGGGCCATAATATATGGAGTCAAAGTACAGCAGGGCACATATGGAGTCAACATGGCTTACGGAGTCAACATGAAGGAGGCCTATGGAGTCAAAAGTGAAACAGGCCTACTGAGTCAAATTGAAACAAGCCTATCGAGTCAAAATGTAGGAGGCATGTGGATTCTAGGTGCGAGGTTCGTTATGGGAAAAGTCCTAAAATGGTAGCACAATTTGGCTTTTTTTTAAATTTCTGTAATGTTACATTTTTGAAGAAATTTTGCTTCGGCGAAGCTGGAATTCCCCTTCCGCCGATTAGTAAACATGGTTTAATATTCAGCAAAACGGGATTCGGAAAAACAGGCAACCAGTATAACCATTAATTTTTTTTTCCCTCAAAAGTGATGTTTTGAGCTTTATGGCTTCTGCTATTAGATGAGCAAATTAAAAACGGAAAAAAATGAAAAAATGTTAGATTTAATAAAAATCTGATAAATTTGTTTGCCTACGTAGTTTACACCGATTCGTTTTTAATTTAATTCTGCACTGACAAAATTGGGGCTTTTAACTTAATTTAATTCAATATTCAGCAAATTAATAAAATGTTTAGCATGACCTTTCAAAAATCCAATTAAACAAACTCCCATAATTGAAGCGTCACAACCTAACACTTAATGGCGTAACGCAAATTTCCCAGTAGCCCGCTTGGCGACAGCACGACAATATTTTATTTCAAATGACACGAAAACGAATTGACGACAAAAAAAAAATACAACCTCATTAATGGAGTTGTAAAGGAAGAACGGGTTCATGAAGTACAACCAACAGCAAAGAAAAATAAAATAAAAACATAGAAATAAAAAGAACTCCTTTGAGATTAAGTGAAGACGCTTTCCAACGAGCGATTTGTGATGATGTTAGCCTTAACGGGGTCGAAGAAGCCATTGTGAAGCTGGCGATGTCAACGACCTCTGGAGGAAGAGAGCGGAAACAAGGGCAATAGCGGTTCTAGCTTTCGCTCAGTGTCGCATCTTGTGTAACGTTGTCTCTTATATTATCTTTATCGATGTGTGGTATGGGGCTTGAATTTTAAAATGCGGCTGTGGGTAATTCGGGATCTGGACGAGCGTGGTTTTCGAATGAGTTGGCAGACACACATTAAAGGCGCCAAAATTTCGGGATTTGGGTGGGGGGGGGCAAAGACAATACTTACGTCACACAACCGAGGGTGTTTGAATGTAGTCATTTTACAACGTAATGCTGGTGGGTAAAACAATTTCGGTTTAGGATTAAGCATGGAAAAAAGCCGTGATAAAAACTGCAGGGAGGAAAAAAAGACGTGGGAATGAAATCTGAGGAGAAAATCGTTTCGTAGCTTTTTTCCAGCGTTGTTGTCATAGGTAAGGTTAGGTCAGTGGTCTTGACTCGAGTTTCACCGGGCAGTCTGGCAGGGTACAGACTATGGAGTTTCGCCAGGAAACAACGTTCATAACTTTTTTTCCCTGTGGCTTTTGTAAATTGATTGTTTTTATTTCATTTGCGCATTTTGCCTTTTTTCACACCAACACTCATGTTTTTCACATTTTAATTTTACCACTGGCAAGTTTTAACATTTTTTTTCACACCGGCACCATCCCTGCTATTCAGATTTTGAAATGTTTTCTCAATGTTGCTTCTAACAATTTTCTCCTCTATACCAGCATTTTTTTTTTTATTAATATCACTTTTTTTTAAAATTTAATCTGGCATAATAAACAAGCGGCTAAAGCGACTGCCTAGTCGCACCGGTCTTCTGTACAGTTCCTCCACTTCCAATGGTGAGGCGCACACCTCTATCATGCATTACAACAGCTATCTCTATTATACTAATCTAAAAGCAGTAGCCATCACAAGTGTCAGTTAAAAATGTGTTAGCTTTTAGGCCTATTTTACATTTTAGGCATAATTGTCAGCTTTTATGCCTAATTTTAACCATCAGTTTTAATGTCGTAAGGAGCAGCTAACGGAGATATGGAATGTATAGTGAGCCTATTCAGTTTTGCAACACGGTGCGCCTACAGGCATACAGTTACAGTGTTACAACATAACGCGCAACGTAGCCTATATAGATCAGTGGTAGTATATGAAAGTACGAGAGAGACGCTGTTGATGAAGCCAACAACGACTCGTAGCAACTTGACGTTGCCATGGTAACGTGATTTTAGGCCTAATTTTTAAAATGCAGTTTCAATTTCGTAAGTAGCAGATATAGGCCTAACGGAGAATTTGATTCGACGGTAAGCCTATTCATTCATGCAACAATGCGATAAGACTATCTTAAACGAAACTAAAATCCATTTGTTTTTACTGAGTGTTACCTTAGGATTTTAAATCGACGATCAAATGTTATAATTTAATTTCGTTACGTCGAAGAAATCTATTAGCTATAAGGAAGTAACGATGTTTTAATTTGCCATGTTATTTAATCTAACGTTGTAAGCAATGGTCGTCAATATCTGGTACCGTTGCGAAGTTAAAAAAAGCGACGGACGGACGGACAAAGTCGTTGCAATAGTCTTCTCAGCCGGTATGGCTGTACAGAAGACTAAAAAATGCCCCTTTAAGGTCAACAGTTCCTCCACTAGAAGTAGCTGATAGAGACATATGAGTAGGCCTAATAATTATTTGATCTGAACTTTAAACAATAAATTGCGCTAAATTATTCGTCGTTATTTGCAGAGTTAAGAGTTAACAATGGTTTTAATTACGAGACACTCAGGAATGAAACACGAACCGTCCACTTGAAGCAGCTGATCTCCTGGTCATCTGCCCGAAGCCCTAAGGACCCTATGTCTGCAACAGCCAGATTCCGAGGCGGTCACCCACCCAAGTATCAATCCAGCCCAATGCTGCTTAACTTCGGGGATCTAACGAGAACCGGTGTTTCCAGCATTGCAAGGCCGCAGCTGATAGTCAAAACGAGTAATAACAATGTCAGTTTTGCTTACCTGGCTTTGTAACGAGATGTCCGACCCATAATTCATAAGCAGTTCGGCCATAGGAACATTATCACAGGCAATACATTTGTGTAGCATCGTGTCACCTGCCTTGGGGTCTGAAATGGAAAAATAGAAAAATTAAATAATACAAATACATAAATAACGAAATAATTTGTACACCAACAATTAATATACCTGAAATGTGTAATAAAGCAATACAATTTTATACAAATGTGAACAGCATTTTTTACATCACTGGTAAAAGTTTCCCAGTTGGTATCGGTTTTATTGCCGATTGAAAGAGCGCTGCACAGAGTCGACCAAGGCCAGATCCTTTGCAAGATGAGGCGACCAGACTGGACTGGCATACCCCAGAATTGGTCTCACAAAGACACATAAGGCCCAAAATAAAGTCGTGCTATCTACAGACACAAAACATGCGATGAGATGTTTTGTGTCTGGGGATAGCAGGGCTTTAATTTGGGCCTTTTGTGTCTTTTTGAGACCAGTTCTGGAGTATGCCAGTCCAGTCTGGTCGCCTCATCTTGCAAAAGATGTGGCTGGTCGAGTCTGTGCAGCGCTCGTTCACTAATAGTTTACCAAATTTCATGAAAACCAGTGTGGCAGTTCTGGAGTTAGTTAAATTGTACGGCCAGATAGAAATGAGCTGATTAATAAGCCTATTGTGACTTTGCGTACCTGCAAAATAAATAGGTGTAGTGACAAAGTCAACGAAATGGATCATAGTGAAATAAATGTTTCGACGTGTAGCGCGTACATTAACACAGTTAGAAGTTCATGTGAACAAAGCCTGGCGTTAAAAAAAAGATGAAAAAAAAAAGTTAGCACCGTTATCACAGGCAAAAAACGCCTGAACGGAACACAAAGTCAAAAAAAAAGGCAAAAAATAAAAATCACTAAAAAAAAAAAATTCCCCTGAAGGCAGAGAAGGGTATTTTTATACCCTCTAGTGGAACCGCACGAGAGCGAATATACTAGCGCGTGCAGTGAATGAACTTAGGAGTTCACACATTTCAAGGTAGAGCAAGCTAATTAAAAGAAGGAAAAAAAAACCGAGGAGAAAAAAAAACAGATCAAAATAAAACAGAAAAAAAAAGTCTTCGTAGAGTTTGAACTCTCGACGGATTTATTTTTAATTTTCTCTCCACAATGAACCCAACTTGTTGCTGCAACGTAACACACACACAAAAAAAAAAAAGAAAGGAATAAAAATTCCATGATTAATGATTATAGCTCGCTGGTAAGTCGAAGCGACGCGAACGTAATTTTATGATGGAAAGGACCAGAACTCCCACGATGAAGAAATTAAATTCCAACTGGAAAACGAACGAATAAAAACCATTGTGATAGATTTAGTGGAAAACTGTTCATGGAAAATTATACTCTTGTTCATTTTTTTTTTTCAATTACGCATTGCAATTATACCTAACGTATGTGCAA
>JAHWFP010113208.1:0-11916 GCA_023313725.1 Lithobius niger
CTACTTTTTTTGATTTTCTGGACACGCAATTCCCTATTTTTTTTTTTAATGTTTACTCTTGTTTAAGTTTCACTCCAAGCTGCATAGATAAATTGAATCTTGAAGATTTTTTCCGTAAAATGGTTAAACTTTACTTCAAAAATAGAGAGTGGGATTGTCGTTAATTCAAGTGGGTTAAGGTAAAGTTTGTCGATTTTTAGGAAAAATAAAACCTTCAACAAGATTTTATTATCTTAGCAAATCCTAATGACCCTTCAACAAGAACACACAATAACTTTGTTTGGACTTAGCGACCTTAAAAAAAGTCCGAACCTGCTTTGGCCCACCGTAGTTTAACCAAAAGAAAACTAGCCGAGCAGATGTCACGGTGAAAGCTACAACTGGGCAACGACTAATGTGAAAGTTATGAGACAATTCCTCCAAAAAATAGGTAGAGGTGACGATAAGACCGTGTGACCTTTTCTACATTCACAGTCCTATGAAAGTTGTAATAGCCACCCAAAACTAAAAATGGTATAAGACAAGCCGCCAAGTTTCCAAAAAGATCAGCATCCAAAAGTAGTGATATCATTCAACCAAGGCCGAAAGGCCGCCAAGGTTAACCCTATTAGCCAAGTTAATCGCACCAAATAATGCTTTGGACGTTAAATGAAAACTTGAAGATTGCTACCCCGAGTAGCAATGTTCTTGTTTTCATTTAACATTCGATTAACTTGGCTAATAGGATTAACCTTGGCGGCCTTTACCTGGTTGAATGATATTAGGCTACTACTTTCAAAACTGGCCCTTTTTGTAAGGTTGGCGGCTTCTTTTATACCAGTCTTGGGTGGATTGTTGTTTAAGGTAGCTGGCCTTAAATTGGGTTGTTTGCCACACTGTAGACGGTGACAGGGGGCGGAGGGGGATAATTTAGCTGGAGAAATCCAAAACACAAACAAACAAACAAAATCAGTTTAAAATGCTGTATTTTCCCTTATTTCTGACTTTCAAAATTCCTTATTTTCGTTTTGTCTTTGGAACCCTTGACGGATTTGTTTTGTCATTCACTGCCTCCACACTACACTTGTGAACCCAATCCAAATATCGTAAAAACCCAAGTGAGTTTCTGTATTTAAAACCACGTGCTGGGTGCGAAACGTTACCGGGTGAAACAACAACAACGTAAAAATCCAACTCCCTCAAGCGTAAAAAGAAAAGAACAAAATAAAAAAAATAGTACCTCAGACAAACAGACAGCTGATGGTCTATTTCAGGATTTTAAACCGTCTCCCCAAACACTTTAGCTGTAACAGATCTGTTCTCCAAAGCTAAATAGCACTCTAGTTTTTTTCTTTTTTCCTTTTGTTGTTTTTCGTTACCTTAAATGACACCTAAAAAATTTAAAGGAATGGGCTTGGTGAACTCGTTTTTCACCAAGAAAACGACGTAAGGCCCTAATTTTTTTTCTTCGAACAAGGTGCACGAACTTTATCTGTCTCGATGAATTAAGCTTACGTCCGTTTGATAAGAGAGATTAGGTTTTACGTCTACCTTATCCGTTTGTGCTCACAAGTATGGCAAAAATGCGTGACTGTTCGTGTAAACAACACAATGCGCATTTCAGAGGTTCTAAGTAAAAGAGGTGTGGCCTGAAATTTTGTACAGTTGCTTCAGGAACTCTTCTAGAATTCTGAGTCATAATAAATCGTTCAGAAGGAAACTCTCGCCCTTTTCCCCCAAACCTTCACCAATGCCGATCGTTATTCGCCAAATGGCGAGAGAATTAAGACAGTTGGCGACTTCTTAGCCAAAATGAAGAAATTGTGGCCTTTTTCTTGATTTGGCCAAATGGCAACTTTTAAACCCTAGATTATTATTAAATAGTGTTCTACAATTTTATTACAAATAAAACATTTATGATGTTGCATTTGTTTGATAAGTATTTTTTTTAACGAGAACACCAGCATGACGCATATCTATTGCGACAGCATCAAAATTGAACCTGGTATAGTTAGCAGGATCACTCGATTACTGTTATTGCGCTTAGTGTATCCGGCTATTTGCTGTATGGCATCATATCTTTCAGTTTGAAAGGAATTAATACCCTTATTTATTACTATTTCGGCAGATTACTAGTCTTGAGGCAAACCAGTGATATGTCACACGTCGTATTTAGCATGCCTCAGGGATCTATCTTAGGTCCCTTACTTTTTTTTTCTGGTGGGGGGGGGATGGTATTGACAAAATTTATCAGTTTTTATTTGTAGTTGACATGATCATGATTTCGACAAATGACTAAGAAAACATATGTTACAAAATTTACCAGATGGCTTTGATTTATTAAATAGTAGGCTATATTAAAAAAAAATGTATTATTATTATCATACGCAAGTTAACTTGAGTCTTGCATTTCAATTTCCCATCAAAACATACAAATGCCCAACATAAATAAGAATGGCCTAAAGTATTACCCGACAGTACACTCCATAACATGCCACATTTAATTTGTTCATGCCTCAACTTGTCAGGTTCGCTTCTGATCCTGTCATAATCTAAACTGGTGCACGTGTGCGTACGACATCTTTTGGGTTTTAAAAAAAAAAGTTTACAGTAAAATTATCTACAACCTATTTATCGATTATTTAGTTCTTACGTTTGATTTTAAATAGTTTACCAAACAATTATAACATGTAAATACGTTTTTCAGTAGACAATGGCTTGTGTTTGTTCCTGAATTTTTCGTTGAAAACTCCTACCCTCCACGTCGGATCCAGATTTCCTACCAAATTCCTGATCCTGACCATTTCCTACCAAATTCAGTAGGCCTAGTGTGTTTGGAAACTTATCAAAGCGTACTTTTAGTTCTGAGTGCCAGTCTAATAGAAATAAAAGTTGATGTCTGCAAAATGTGTGCACAGAAAAAAAAGCCAGAAAAAGCTGAAAAAACTAAAGCTGTGGGGGGAAAAAAGGATAATTTTCTCTGCCCCCCCCCCCTCTTGTTGTTTTTGTTATAGGCTAAGTTAGGTCAGTGGACTCGGCTCGAATTTAACCAGGCAAGCAATGGCAATTTTACAAGGAAACTTATTCTTTCTGTTGCTTTTTTTCTTCGGCTATTTTGCCATGCCTCCCCCCCCCCCCTCCAAAAAAGGGCACATCGGTTTAAGATGCAATTATAGTTTTTCGTTTTGGGGGATTCGTTTTGTCAGCATTACAAAAAAATTCATCCGATTGATGAAATAGTTACAGAGCTACAGATGTTTGAAATTCGTGACAGGTCGTTGCAATAAATATTTGTTAATTTAGGCTCGTCCCCCGTCGTTGCATAACGCTACAGTGTTTAGTATTGAAATATTCCCCACCTCGGCACAAGTTAAACTTCGCATTACGTGTTAACAGTTTTGATAAACGACTGAAAAACAAGAACGTCACAGTCGTTTACATGTTTACTTACACACAGATGCCTAGTCAGTACTACAAATAATGAATACAATTTAATTCCTAGTAAGATCCATAGAACGAAAAACACCAGCCATAACAACGGTTTTTCCTGTACATTGAAACTTGGAAATCCTACCACACCAATAAACCACCCCGCACAGTACTTTAACTAGACTTCCTGTTCCCGTTAGGATATCAGTGTGTATTGGGACTAATTAAAGGGGGTTTTAGACAATCTTCATTTGTGCATTCCATTTCACAATTGGTTCAACATAATGAAAACGGTAAATAACAAAACATAAAGTTTAAAACAGTTAGTTTGAATTAAATACTGGATTGTGAGCGTACAAATATACACATTAGTGAAACACAGTTGCTCCGTCGGGAACTCGAACCCAAGACTCCCTACCTAGGCTGGGGGGGGGGGGGGGGCCAGAAGCGGTATCAATTTTAGTAATCCGGTGTACAAATGCTTGGTAATCCACCAGTAATTAGCGGTATTCCTTGGTAATCATTGGGTAATTCACTGGCATTCCGAGGTAATCTTCAGTAATTGTCGTTATTTAATCCTACACGCAGGAAAACTCAGAAAATCATTGGAATTCGGAAGTGATCTGCAGTATTCCACGGAGCAATCCAGCAATCCAAAATATTCAGCGCAGTGATCTGGTAATTCGAAGTAACCATGTGGTAGTAATCCGGTAATTTGGAAGTATTCCTTGTGGTAATCCAGTGAACCAAAATATATCACGATATTTTTAGCTTGGCAATCTAGTAACCTTATTATTTTTTTTTAGGTGTAGGGTGTTAATTCACATTTGCAAGAGCAGAATTTCTCCATTTTACGCACATTCCCACATTAAAGATAGTCGAAAATACCGTTAATTTGGCAATTTTAATTTGGTTGAAGTTCATATTAAAGACCGTGCTTACGCAAAACAAAAAATCGTCCAAGTTTCACTGTTCAAACTTTCAAATTTTCCACTATCTCTACTGATAGTCTTCTTCAGGCAAGAGCCATGATACGTGAAAGCTTCAGGCAAGCGCCATGATACGTGAAAGCTGACTGAGTTCCAAGGCTCACTGGGAAAGAGGAGGGTAATTTGAAAGTAGTGGACTTGGGAAGGTTCGTTGGTGGTGGTTGTTGTGCAAGTCTTATGACTCTTGCCTGAAGAAGACTATCAGTAGAGATAGTCGAAAATATGCAAGTTTTGAGTAGTGGAACTTGGACTATTTTTGGCTTTGTGTAAGTGACGGTCTTTAATTAAAGATCAAAATCAAAATTTGACAAAGACTATAAATTTATTTTCTAGGCATTATCTACGTAAATGTGCACCAAAATGGTATCCGTGAATGAGCAAAGAAAACCATTGGTAAAAAAAATACTGTTTTAAATTGTTTAAAATCTGATTTTTGGTTGAAAAAATCACGTTTTTTATCCATCCTGAAAAAAAAAAAAAGCGAAACACTTTACTGCACAAAAAAAAATTGTTGAAAATTTTTCAACAGAGGGCATATGTTGTATTTCTGAAGAAAAAATTTAAAATGCACAACCAGGCATCCTTCTACAGCAGTGACCTTACCGCCTTATTCATAGCGGTGTTCGTACTGGAGCCAGTCGTTGAGCTAGCTGCAAGGGTCACTGCATATGTGTACAGGAATACGCTTTCACAGCATCCGTTTGTGACTAAACTAGCAGTTGGTTTCTTACCTCAGTGCCCCTTGCAGCTAACTCGATGACTGGTTCGAGCTAATATGCGGTACCTTCCTAAACGAGCAAACAGAGCGAACCAAACGCACCACTGTTGGTGACAGTTTGGCACATTCCGTGTTGGTGCGGCTTGATTGACGTCAACGATGAATCTGTTTCGTCAAAACTGTTCCCTCACGCATGCTCAAACCTCCACCCCAGCAAACCACCTCCCTGAGATGGTTCGCAATTTGGCATTGCTCTCGCCTGGTCACATCTATTAGCCAATCCTGGTCAAATCCATTAGCCAGGTCTGGTCGCGGTAAAGGTATGGTACCGAATACTCTGCTGAGCTTGTGGAGCTGTATTGTAGTTTAGGAAGGTACTGAACGGCTGACGAAACATCACTGCTCACGCGCGACATCAAGTTTGGAGCCAAACTGTCTCTAACAGTGGTGCGTAGTGTTCGCTCTGTTCGGTGCTTTAAGAAGGTACTGATGGCGTTACTGCATCTACCCTACACGTTCCTTATACGTGGACTTTTCACGCTTTCAATTTCGGTGTCTCGAGGAATTCAAGCGTGCATACAGTAAAAACCATGTGTTTGAAACATTCTTATTTCGTACTTACAGATTTTCTTTGAAAATGAACCAGTGGAAGAAAACAATTACTTACCTAAGAAAAGAAAAAAAAAAGGGGGGAAAGAAACATTAGATTTTAGCATGACATTGATCTACATACAGCAGTTATAGCCTAACATACTCAAACAACAAGTTATTTTAACGCAAAGACACAAGAATTTATCGGGTTATTCGTGCCAATTACTCTCATCTATTACAACAAACAAACAAAAAAACTCAAGCACACAAAAAAAAATGCTTGAAAACCGTTGTCAACAGCACAGACACTGATTGGGGGGGGGGGGGGCAACCCCTTCCTCTTTTGCTCTGGCTTAAATCAGGTATTATTACTAATATAGTTGATGTTACTATTATTTTTTTTAATCACAAATGTAGAGAAATGAAGCAGTATCGCGAAATTAGATTCCTAAATATCCAATACCCATCATATCGGACAGTGGTCTTCATTGCAGTTCCATGGACGACTACGAGAGCTCAAGATTAACATTGGCCAGTCGCCACAGGGCGATTAACTTTTTGGTCTGACAACCAAAACTTTCTGTCTAGTCGCCAGACCAATGACAATACTGTAGTCAATTTTACGTCAAGAATTGCGAAAGTAGCATCCTGGAATCCGCATAGGTTGTAGAAATGCACCTAAAATGAAAGTATGCTACGTCTACAACTTTAAAGCAGGGACTGGAGTACGTCTCAACTTAACTAGGCCTACTTCTTTCTAATGTGTACACCGTCCTGTATCGCCGAATCTCGTTTTGCTGAAATCATCCCCCCCCCCGTTGCCTTGCTCGCATCGGCTAAACGTACAACATCAGCAATCGTAGCTAATCACGAATTTCTTACATAAAGGAATGCTTCTTTCACTTCAATTTTTTTAAAGAATGGTTTGATTCGGCGAAACGGGAATTCCTTTTTTTTGTCGGATTTTAAGCAGGGCTTAATTTTCGGCAAAACGGGTAACCACTAACTTCTAAAAAACCAAAAGGATAACCGGAGGTAAGTATGAAAGGAAATTCGTTTAAAACTCCTTTTTCAGACCCACTTTTCTAATGATGAAATATCTGATTGTTTCGTGTTTCTCATGTTATACATTTAGCCGCAGCGAGCGAGGCAAAGCGAAGGTTGTTATTTCAGAAATGATGTAGACTAGTCCAGTTCAATATACTTCCAAGCTATCCTGAATGGTGACGTTTTCAATACTAGCTGGTAATTTATGTAAGGACGGCAACCTTTCAAAGGTACATTCCTCCCAAAGCCATTTTTCTCGATCCTCGACATCAAGTAGCCTACAGCCCAAAAATTCTATTTCCTTACCGTTAGTCAATCCCTTGCTAAAAATCCGTTTTAAAATGTGGCATCTAGGAGATTTTTTGATGAATATTAGGAATTATATTTATTAGCATCCTGCCATTAAATGATCCTTTGCGCTCTTACCATGACCATGACGTTTCATCTGTGTGTGTATGTGTGCAGTACTAATTTTTAATCATTTGCTAATGATTACCACGAGATCAAAAATTTAAAATACTAATGCGGTACAAATTAAAATATACTAACATAAAAAATCATAAAGAGCGATTTTAAAATACGAAAATCATTCCGGTTTGTAACGACGCTATTAATACGTTCATGCTGGGTCGTCTATTAAGTGCAAGGCCAACTGAGACAGTTAGCCGCGAGGAACACATCTACTATCTCAGTTGACCTTGGCGATGGTAACATGCGTGGATGGCGATCTGCACGTGGCTGTTATAAGGCAGGCGGGATGTGCCTTTAAGGTAAACTCTCTAAGGAAGGCACGCACAATTCGTGCACACTTCGGTAGCTTCCATTATCGAATTGCAGAAGACCTACTCGCTCGCTTACCGTTTTGACAATGCAGATAGGCAAGACGAGAGCCACGAACGTATAACCAGGGACGTAAACCTTTACGTCCCTGGTATAACATCTTCCCTGAACTTCACTACCACAAACTTCTACACAATGCTAATAGTGCTACATGACCTAAGCCGACTAACAAAATCGGAAAGTAAATGTGTAGCAGGCACCAACCAGTTTTCACCCACCAGTCACAAATTCGTTATTTGTCTAACCATAGTTTGAACTTTCGTCGCTATTGGCGCTGCGGTTCGAGGAAGCAAGCTTTGTAAAAAAAAATCAGCAGGTCCAACAATTATTAATGGCATCAAATGACCCCCAAGGACTTCTTCCAGCATCATCTCTGGAATGCCATTTTCAAAGTCAGGCTGTCTGCTGACCTACTTCGTTTGACGTGTTGAAAAATAAACTTGTTCCACCAACATGCATGATGAAAGGAAATTAGGCGATTATTAAAGAGAAGAAAAAATGGCTATGAATAATTTAGCGACTAAAAACCAGGACCACACGGCTTAAAAGTGCAAAATTTAACATACTTAAAGTGGAAGAACCCGAATTTCTAATTTTTGTACGTTTTGCGACGAGGTATTGCAGACAGGGACTATTGTATGCGCGGCGTATCTTGAGTGTTGCACGTATTTTGTGATTGGCTTCGTCTTCCTGGAGGGGGCGGCTTTAACCGACGGCCGCCATTGTTATTGTAACTATTTTGGGTATCAACAAGGCACTCTGCTACCAAAAACATACAATCGATTATTTGTGTTCATTCTAGGGCGAACTCAATATGGGCCGCAGACACTTTAACTACAGCCACGAGAAGTCAAATACTGAACAGAATTCGAATTTTGTGTTTGTTCGTGTCTGTCTGCAAGTGTGTGTGTGTGCGCGCGTGAGGGGGGAGGGGGATTTTCAAATTTTGTTCTGATTTGGTTGAAGTTTCATGACACGGGAAGAAATTCAACAGTTTGTAGTTGAAATTCTTACCTCAAAAATTTTCGGAGTTAATCAGGTTTTTCGTTGGATGGTTAAGACAATTTTTAGTAGCGGTAGTAAGGGCGCCCGATCCATAACGCTAGTGGCCCAAGCACTAAACGAAATCTTCCTATACTGTGATCTAGTGAAAGTTCTCTTAGTTCGAAGATTGCAGATTGCAGAAAATGTCAATTAGATGAAGCCAAAAGTACTATATATTGGTTTATAACAAAAGAAACATGAAGAATTAATAACACTCGATATTTCGCTCGCTAATTACACGAGATTTTTCAAGAGGACGAGAAAATACTATGGAATAGGCAGCGTGTGTTCACATAGTAATTACGGACATTCAACCATTGAGTCTGTCACATACTTTCAACTATTTTCTCGTCCGCTTCAAAAAGCTCGCGCAATTAGCAAGCGAAATAACGAGTGTTAATTCATCATGTTTCTGTTGTTACAAACCATGGTATGATATTGCTGTTGCCTTTATATAATTGATAGTTGATAGAGCACTCATCCTATGCAGAAAATAATTACAAAAAGCAACAAAACAAAACACCATTACTGCCGATGTCAAACGTTTCGAAAGAGCACAGTCGTTCTTTTTTTTTTTTTTTTTTACCATTTCTACACCAAATTGCACGCGTGGTGGCAGAACTCCAGATGCGTTTGTAAAGACCCGTAAGTGAATTCGTTTCATACTCATGAATTATTGTGTACGATGGAAATGAGAATACCGTAAAATAACAGCTTCTCAACACACGTTAGCAGAGACTTTGTGCGTTGTCCCCAGTAAAGACTGTGTTCTGCTACCAACAATTAATATTTTTCTTTGTTTAATGTGAAATAGGATGGTCGTTAATAAATAGACATAAATCGCTGGAAATAATATTAAGGAAAATTGGAAATTAGCCAACAGCGAAAATCGTACACTACAAATAACGTAGTTCAGTTTATGCACTTACGTTTCATCGGAGTGGCATGGCCCGGATTCGATGAAACGTAAGTGCATGATTTTCGCTGTTGGCTAATTTCCAATTTTCGTTAATAGGATGGTCATTCACAGCAGCAACTAGGCTACTACAGAAAAGCCCCCAAACCCCACCAAAAATAAAATTACGGTTCACTCCCCAACAAACGACTGAAAAGTCTTGCTCCGTCCACGCGGGCTTTTGAACTGGTGCACCTTGCGAATACTCCCCGGGTAAATACCGTGCGTGAGTGAAGGGCGAAATTTAGCTAAAGATTTGACCTTTCTGCATTCAAAGACTGAAGGTCGAGGATCGAATGCCATCACGATTCATCCTAGGAGCATCTTTATCATGTTTAATTCAAACATTAAACACAACAGATGTAGTCTCATTAGAGCCATCCAACGAGGTTCGACAGCTCAGACAAGGTCACTAGGTTGGCAGCAAAAAAAAATGTGCATTTCCTCTAGCCCTTTAGCCTTCTTAACAACATCTTTGAAAATCAATCATAATTGAAATTATCGCTTAAAGGGTTGGTGTTCCTTGCCATGACACACATTAACCGAACAATCCGAGACCATCTGGCAACATTTTAAAACTTTCGACCCGTCAACAACAAACAAAGCATGAAGTATGTAATGAATTTGATTTCCGCAATCATCAATGACATCAGGAGATTTGGGGGGAACCATGAAGAGACTAGAGGGCTGGGAAGAGTCCAAAAAAACTACCTTTTAAAAAAAAAAAAATTGTATGGGCCTCCCATTTTTCTCCTTACTCTTATTCATGGTTATCCGACGTTTTGTATTGTCTATGACGTGTAAACCCAAGAGCTTTTGGTGTCCCACATGGCTACGTCTTTGGACCCTTGCTTTTTATCACAATTACCGTGTATTTTTTTTTAAACTAGTTTGATACTTTAGGCTTTTAATTTTGAATTGGGAGGTTAACATCTTCTCTGTATTCTTATTCGTATTGTATGATAACGTGGGACATAGAAGTGAGTTTTTTTTTTTGGGTGTGCCACAAGGCTATGCCTTTGGACCCTGCTTTTTACCACACCTTTTATTTTTATTTGTTTAATGGTGAACTGCCGTATTTATTTTGAGTCGGGAGGCCAGCATCTTCTCCGTCCTCTTATTCATATTGTATGATAGCATGGGACATAAAAGTGAGTTTCTTTTGGTGTTCCACAAGGCAATGCCTTTGGACCCTTGCTTTTTACCACACCTTTTATTTTTATTTATTTAACTGGTGAACTTGCAGTGTTTATTTTGTGTTGGGGGGGGAGGGGTCAGGTCAGCATCTTCTCCATACTCTTATTAATATTGTGTGATAACGGGGACATAGAAGCGCGTTTCTTTTGGTCTTCCACGAGGCAATGTCTTTGGACCCTTACTTTTAATCACAATCTTCGTACCCTGTATAACCAAAACTAAAGACTGACGAGTGAGCGCTCGCTGTAACGTGATTCACAAACTAATTTCGTGCAAGGACTCATTCAAGCTTGAAGCCCCAAGCACCGAAGAAAAATAATCACACCTTATTCCGGAAGTAGGGTTAATTGTTTGGGAAACCAGCGGCCGAAGTTCGTATCGCGTCGGACATTTCAATTGAATCCCACGGGCCAGAGAAATGGAAAACTGCCTCAAAATGGAGGTCTTGTTGTCATTATTACCGCTGTTATCACCACTCTGTATTACACCACGGAAGAAATAACAAACAGTTCATGAAACCAACGGAAGTTGAGGGAAATATGCACTGGTATCAATTTCATTTAATAAGCCAAGAGTTTAATTAGTTGGTGCGCGTTATGAACGGTACACAAGCTGTTCCAAGATAAGGAAAGCGAGTTAATAATGTAATTCTAACTTCGTGTAATGTGTAATTATTACGAAGTAATTTTCTCGGGAGGTGTTGAATAGTCGCAATAACAGATAATGCAGCCGTGTTATTACCACACGGAAAAGTTTACAATGTTTACGCTTTTGTACAATCAAGGAGGAGGGGAAATTTAATGTTTGAAAAACACAAACAACTAAATGAACCCAATCCGTGCCCTGGAAAAACCAGGTGTGCTTACTTGTAAAACGAGTAACAACAACAGAATGACAAAACATGTTGGCATAACCTTGGAACGTGCGTTTGCATCAGACGAGTAAGAAGGAAGAAAAAAATATATATTTTCGACATAACCAGTAACCATTCACTATAGTACACCGAATGATGTGACCCCAAAGTCAGTCCAACGAACTCCTGATCACAACTCAGACTGGTCTCTCCGTCGGGGCTTTGGGGAGAGATGGATTCGACGGTGATCCGTAGTTGGGCTTTGGCGAGAGAT
>JAHWFP010113209.1:0-19701 GCA_023313725.1 Lithobius niger
GACTTACACTGAGAATTTTCGTTTTCTTTTCATTAAATGAGGACCATGGTCGGATTACACTGGGAAGACCCCGGCTCATCGAAACCGAAACCGACAGCGTACCTCCTCCTTCAGTAATTATGTAGATCGAAGCTTTTCTCAATGAGCGCTGACAAACAAACCATAGATCTATACAGTATATCTCACTTAGAGGATGCTGATTTGTTTCATGCCCTTATTACGGAAATGACGTCAGGTTCGTTAATCATCGGGTTTTTACGGTAACACCACAAAGCTGCTTCTACGTTTAATTTGGCGTTTCAACAACACAAAAATGACGTTAGGCCTAAAACAAAATTCCCAATGCCGAAGCGAACAAAATTACAGGTTGGTTAATGAAATGCGATGGTGGAATGACGTCAGCTTCGTTAATCGTCGGGTTTTTCCGGAAACACGAAGCTGCTTCTCGGTTAAGATACGTAAATTTCGCGTATCAAAGATGAGGTTAGGCCTAATACGAAATGCCAATGACGAAGCGAACGAAATTACATGTTGGTTGATGAAATACGATGGTGGATGGAATCGCTATTTCAAATAAGAGTTAAACATCGTCAACCAAATATAAGGTAACCATTATACACAAATCTAAACATCGTAAATCAAAATTACTTCGTATATCGAAATAGAGATCGTAAATCGAAACCGAATCCCTAACACGACATTCCTTCAAAAAATAGTTTGGGGAAAAGAAAACAAAAATTCTCAACCGAATACCCCTCATGCTTGTATTAAATGTATAATTTGGGTGTTTTAGCACTCAACTCCTCTCCAACAAATTAAAACTGGAAAGGAGTTTCATGCTAAAACACCCAAATTGTCGATTTAATACAAGCACTCGTGGTATTATAACTGAAAAGACCCCGGCTAATCGAAAGCGAAACCGAATTACACTGAGAATTTTCGTTTTCTTTTCACTAAATGAAGCCCATGGTCGGATTACACTGGGAAGACCCTGGGGGAATGGGGATCCGACAGCGGACCTCCTCATTCAGTAATTATACGGAACGAAGCTTTTCTCAATGAGCGCGGACAAACAAACTGCAGATCTGTACAGTATACCTCACTTAGAGGATGCTGCTTTTTTTATGCCCTTATTAGGGAAATGACGTTAGCTTCTTTAATCGTCAGGATTTTACGGAAACACCACAAAGCTGTTCTTTGGTTAAGCTTCGTTTAATTTGGCGTATCGACAACATAAAAATGACGTTAGGCCTAATACGAAATGCCAATGCCGAAGCGAACGAAATTACAGGTTGTTTAATGAAATGCGATGGTGGAATGGCGTCAGCTTCTTTAATCGTCGGGTTTTTCCGGAAACACGAAGCAGCTTATACGTTTCATTTGGCGTATCAACAACATAAAAGTGAGGTTAGGCCTAATACGAAATGCCAATGCCGTAGCGAACGAAATTACAGGTTGGTTGATGAAGTTCGATGGTGGATGGTAACGCCACGCCAGATACGAGTTAAACATCGCCAACAAAACATAAAAGGTAAACATTATAAACAAAACTAAACACCGTAAATCAAAATTATTTCGTATGTCGAAATCGAGATCGTAAATCGAAACCAAATTCCTAACACGAAATCGTTTAGGGAAAAGAAAACAAAAATTCTCAACCGAATTCCACTCGTGCTTGTTTAATGTATGTTATGTAAAACTGGAAAGAAGTGTCGTGCTAAAACACTTAAATTGTCGATTTATACAAGCACTCGTGGTATTATAACTGATAACACCACAGCGTACCTTCTGCTTCAGTAATTATACAGATCGAAGCTTTTTTCAATGGGGTTGACAAACAAACCACGGATCTAGACAGTATATCTCACCTAGAGGATGCTGTTTGTTTTATGCCCGTATTAGGGAAATGACGTCAGCTTCGTTAATCGTCGGGTTTTTACGGAAACATGAAGCTGCTTCTCAGCAGAATTCGGGAATAGTTATGCACGTATTAAGTCAATGACATTACTTTCGTGAATCGTCGGTTTTTTACGGAAACACGAGGATGCTACTCGGTTGTTTACGTTTAATTTGGCGTATCAGCAACATAATACGGTTAAGCCTAATATGAAATGCCAATGCCGATGCGAACGAAATTGCAGGTTGCTTGATGAAATGCGATGGTGGATAGTATCGTTACACGAAATAAGAGTTAAAACATCGTAAACCAAACATAAAAGGTAACTAAACACCATAAATCAAAATTACTTCGTAAATCGAAAATGAAATTGGTAATCGAAATCGAAACCGTAAAACGAAGTTCCTTCAGAGAATCGTTTTGTGGAAAGCAAACAAAAATTCTCAAACCGAATTCCACTCGTGCTTCTATTAAATATATAGTTTGTGCGATTTAGCACTCAACTCCTTTCCTCAGGAAATCAACTCTGGAAAGGAGTTTCGTGCTAAAACAGACAAATGATCAATTTCATAGAAGCACTCGTGGTCTTATAGCCGAGAATTTTTGTTTTCTTTCCGCACAACGAGGACCATGGTCGGCTTACACTGAAAATACCACGGCAGATCGAAAGCGAAACCGAATTACACTGATAATTCCCCTGCAAATCGGAAGTGAAACCCTAAAACGAAATCATTTCGGAGAATTCTTTCGCGGAAAGAAAAACAAAAATTCTCTAGCCTAATTCCACTCGTGCTTCTACGAAATTTATAATTTGTGCTTAGCACTCAACTCCTTTTCAACAAATTTCCCTCGACATTCGGTCTCGGGAAATTAAATCTGAAAAGGAGTTTCGTGCTAAAACACACAAGTTATCGATTTCATAGAAGCACTTGTGGTATTATAGCCAATAATGCCCATTACCGCACAGGTCCTACGAATGCGAAAGCTACATAATCTGACATCGTATGGCCGTTTCGTCTAAATTTTGGTTATGTACTGCTCTCTGATGACAACTACCGCTGCAGGGATGGAAGCTACCCTCTGTTGCTATTACCTAAGTTTTGCTCCTATAAAAATAGCTGTCTGAAAGGTCGGAAGATGCACAGTCATCCTACTTTCTGCTGGTGTTACTAAGGTTTGTTCAGTACCGCTCTGATGAAAATAACGGTAATTATACAGTTTAACCGAACCACTCCAAATCACTCAATTTTTTACTAACCGATGCAGATCTTCATCCTCTTCCCACGTCACATCAATCGGGGGGGGGGGACGAGTTTTAAGTTGTAAAAACAAACATTGAAAACACGTAAACCAACAGTAGCAGGAAAACCCGATTTGCACGGCAATGAAAGAAGTTACCGCGCTCGCTGCGGCTAATCACATAACATCAGAAACCGCAACCACAAACTTATCCACGTAAACCGAATTAGCACCGGCAACGCGAGCAAAGCAGCCCAATTTGGAACATTACTTTCTGTTTTCTCGAAGTCATCTTTTCGAGCTACTCTGCATCCCTGAACATGGCTGCCGCTTTAATACGGCCGGCCCGACCATTTTAACATGGTTTAAAAACGTTTTGGAGAACTAAAAACGTGTTTAGAGAACTAAAAAATATTTCCCGCCGTTTTTTAACGTGAAATGAGAAGAGGATGAAGATCTGCGTCAGTTAGTACCAAAATTGAGCGATTTATCGTGGTTCAGTTAAATTGAATACCAAAATAACTGCTACAGCTGCAAGGAAAGATGCTGCACACTGATCTTTCTTTGCGTTGCTGTTGCAATAAGCTTTGGTTCAATAGTGGCCTCTTGATAACAATCACTCCTACTGCTGGTGTAGGCAGTAGATACTATTTATTTTCGTGTTTTTTAGCGTTAAAAGAGGAATTTCATCTTAATTCTGAAAGAAAAAATATGAGGGCCCCGGGAGTTGATCGTGGTTTCCGTCTATATGGGCCTTTCCAAACCCCCAGAACGACCCTCAGGCCATAGAAAGAACATACGAGGTCTTGGATCGAAGAGCACAGTCAACTGGAAATGAAGAATCTTAAGAAGGTGACTAAGTATTTAATGAGGCAGTAAACAGCATTTACACCTCTTCTGGGTTGGGAAACATCACTAGCCTAATACTAAAGGCTGTGCAGGTTTAATGGGGAAAGTTCATTATTATGCACTTGTGGAGTCGTCACTTGTGTGCTCCACAATGGCAGCCATCAATTTCATGTCTATATGTTAACCCTACCAAGATAACCCTTTAACCACTAAATAGGCTGTTCCGTAATTGTATATAATCTTAAGTGTATCACATGACTTCCCTGTATTTAAGGAGCAGTAAACAGGAAGTTCGCTGTCTTATCAGCTGTAGCCTACACTCTGGTAGTCCGTGTTGTTTATTACCATTGGTGCCCACGCTGGGCTAAGGTGTGTCCCCGCCTAGGACATCACAGTTGGCGACGAGTCCGGTACCTTTGGTAATCTTTAAAAACTTAAGCTTAAACTGATAGGTCTTCAACCACATCTTTGCTCCGTATTTGTGGTAAGTTGCAAATTTTTTTCATTTTGGCAATGAAAATTAGTGCTCTGAATTCCGATCAGAGTTTAAACTTTTTCAAACAGTGTTATTTTGACGTGGTAGTGTTGTGTGGTACGAAATGATAACAGTTAAATTTAGTACCTTAACAACTAGAACCGAAGTGGGCAATTGGATTTATTATGGTTAATTTTACCTTGGCAGTGTTCTAGAGCGACGCACTGGCGTGTCCGCACAGGCAGTATTATAAACCTGAAGGTTCGAAAAATGCGCTGCTAAATTAACCCTTGTAAATTCGATTGTGCCATTGCCCATATTCGGGCTAGTGTGTGCCGGTGTAAAATTTAACACCGTAGGTTTATGCTCAAACTTAGTGAAATCTGGTCTGTGCTGAGGCTTAGGCCAGAAGGGTTGTTTTGTAAAACGTTGCAAATGGTGAACGTAAAACATTTTTTTTAAAGCCTAGTCCCTTTAAATTTAACTTGTAGGCAGTTAATTTCTACAACTAGGTAGGCTACAGTCAAGCTTGATTTATTTCTGTGTTTAAATAAGTGACCGGTAGTCTTGAGTGCTCCAGTTTAATCCTTGCATGTTAAACAGGATTGTAATTAAATTTAATTAAATTTAATTTTGTAGGCTTATGCCAAAGACAGGTGTCGGTAGCAAACCACCTGTAACTGCTAAAGTTAGCAGTGAAAGTGAAACTGAAAATAATTCAGTAGTGAACGCAAGCGTTAATGAAGCTAGTTCTAATTTAAATCTAAATTTTGAATCTAGTGATAGTGAAGACGACGTCAACGTGGGTTCGTCTAAAACCGCTGGTTTATTTTCGGAATTCGATTGCGAGTCTGACACATGGGAGAAATACTCCAGCCGAATTCGTTACTTTTTTTTAGCTAAAGAAATACCAGCAACCAAGCAAGTTAATTTTCTAATGGCATCTGTGGGCCAGAAAATGTTTGATAGAATTCTTAATATCCTCTCACCTGATTTGCCCGACTCATTAACATTTGATGAGCTCGTTAAAAAAAGTTTTAGACGACATTGAGCCAGTGCCCTAAGTGGTATCTGAGCGTGTTAAATTCTTTAGAAGATCGCAAAAATCAGATGAGAGTATCGGGGAATATTTAGCTGCCTTAAAGCTAATGACGAAGTATTGTGACTTCGCTAAAATTAAAGACATTAACAGCGAAATGATTAGGGATCGCCTAATTGGGGGGATCCAATCAGAAGTCATTCAACGCGAGTTGTTGAAGCAGACTCTGGATTTAAAGGCTACAACATCCTTAGCTTTATCCTTAGAATCTGCTGAAACAGACCAAAGCGTTTTGAGAAGCCATTCTAGAGCTGTTAACTACGTAGCTAAAAAATCGGGCAAAACATCAAGTAGGCCTAAATCCACTAAGGATTTCATTTGCTATTGTTGCGGCAAAAATGGTCACGTGAAAACACGTTGTAAATATCGAGACTATACTTGTGGCCGTTGCCACACTGTCGGCCATTTAAAAGCCGTGTGCCGAAAAGCTAGTCATTCGAATAGAACTTTAAAATCACTCGACCACCCTAAAGCAAGTTCTAGCACAAATTTTAAGGCTAGGCCGAACACTAAACAAAAGTATAGCTACAAAAAACGCGTCAACAAACTCGAACGCGATAGCGAAAGTGATAGTGAAGAAGGCCAGGATGTTGAAGCCGAAAATTCAGAGTCTGGTTCCGGGTCTGATGACGATTCAGACAACGACTATCTTGTACTGAAAAATAATACTCTTGGACTGAATCAGGCTGCGGACCAGATTTCAATTCCCCTACAAACCAACAAAATAATAGTAGTAGTTAATTCTATGAAAATCCATAAATGGAAAATGCCAGTCTGCCTAAATGGTGTCAAGCTAGAAATGGAACTTGATTCCGGGGCAGATGCGTCCATTATCCCTATTGAGTGGCATCAAAAATATTTTGCGGACTGTCCTTTAAAACTCAGTCCGTACTCGATACACTCATACACTGACGGAATTGAGAACACAATTTACACAGTAAGTCTGAAGGTTGAAGTTCAAGGTCAAATCGAACATTTGGATGCTTTAGTTTCAAAATTATATAAACCTGCATTAATGGGAAAGGATTGGCTTTCTATTTTTCGAGTTAATTTCCATCCTTTTTACGGCCTACAAACGAAAGTGAAACCTAAGAAAAGTGTTAAGAAAATTAAAACTAGCATTACGACAGTTGACACTTCCGAAATAGTGAAGGGTTTCCCGGAGCTATTTTCTGAAGGCATGGGTAAGTTTAAGAATTTTAAAGCCAAAATTCATTTAAAACCTGATGCCAAGCCTGTGTATAGTCGTGTAAGACCGGTTCCGTTAGCACTCAAAGAAAAGGTTAACCAAGAAATTCGTAGATTGGTTGGCCTTGGAATTCTAGAGCCTGTGGAAACTTCTCAGTGGTCTACGCCGATCGTCATAGTTCACAAAGCGGATGGTCAAATCCGAGTGATTGGTGATTATAAAACCACCGTGAACCCTCAACTCGAAGTCGACCACTATCCAGTTCCCACAGCCGCAGAATTATTCAGTGAATTAGCAGGCAGTGACACTTTTTCCCTTATCGATCTTAAGGATGCATTTCTGCAAATTGAACTCGACAAAGAGTCACAAGAAGCTTTGACAATAAATACACCCCTGGGTTTGTTTAGATGGCTTCGCGTACCCCTGGGCCTGGCGTCCAGTCCTGGAATTTTCCAGAGGGTAATGACTCAAGTCACCAGTAAAATCCCCAAATGTCTCCCGTTTTATGATGACATCCTGGTGAGCGGGAAGGGGGGTGAGCATGACGAATCGTTAAATAAACTGTTAAATGCTTTACAAGATGCAGGAGCCAAGCTTAGGATCGAGAAGTGCAAACTGTCGCGGCCTGAATTAAAATATTTAGGCCACATGATAAATGCAGAAGGCTTGCATACACTCCCTGAGGTTATCGAAGCAGTCACAAACGCTCCTAACCCAACATGTATTCAAGAGCTACAGAGCTTTCTGGGTTTTGTAAACCATTACTCAAAATATCTACCAAATCTCGCTCATATTCTATCACCAGTAACACGTTTGTTAAGCCCAAGTGTGAAGTGGGTTTGGGGGGCAGAATGCGACCGAGCCGTGAGTAAAGTAAAAGAATTATTTCTTAAATCAAAAGTTCTGGTTCATTACGATCCGAAATTAAAGCTCAAACTCGTTTGTGACGGCTCACCCTACGGAATAGGCGCGTGCCTGATGCATGTCATGAAAAACGGTGAATCACGGCCGATAGCTTTCGTTTCACGTAAACTCACTCAAGCGGAAAGAGGCTACTCGCATTTTGACCGGGAAGCGCTCAGCGTGGCTTGGGGAGTGAAACGGTTTCATGAATACGTTTATGGTCAGCGATTCATACTGCAGTCTGATCAGAAGGCTTTAGTTTGGATTTTTGGCCCTAAAAAAGGAATACCGCAGATGGCAGCCGCCAGGGTTCAGCGTTGGGCAGTGATGCTTAATGCTTACGATTACGAATTCGAACACATTCCCGGTAAACTTAATTTGACGGCAGACGCTTTATCGCGCCTTCCCCTCCCAAATACCGAGGAATTCGAGAAAGCAGAAGAGCAGTACAATATTCTTGCTTTAGAAACTATTTCTAATCTTCCAGTTTTAAACGAGACACTCGTTCTTGAAAGTAAACGTGATAAAATCCTTTCAAAAGTTTATCGTTATGTGAACCATGGTTGGCCTGTCAAATGCGAATTTCCCGATCTGTTACCGTACTTCACACGTCGTGCTGAAATCTCTGTCGAAAACGAAACCTTATTTTGGGGGTATAGAGTCCTGGTGCCGACGGCCTTGCGGAGACAAATCTTGAAAGATCTACACAGTGCTCACTTAGGCATAGTTAAATTGAAAAGTTTAGCTAGACAAAAAGTCTGGTGGCCTAAGATTGACTCTGACATTGAAAATAAAGTCAAATCATGCCAAAATTGTCAAGAGTATAAAGATACTCAAACGTCAGGTCCTAAGCATACGTGGGAATATCCACTAAAACCCAACAATCGCTTACACGCCGATTTTTTGGGCCCGATGGACAATTACATGTTTTTCATTCTTGTAGACGCACATTCAAAAATTCCTTTTGTGCATAAAATGAAGTCAACAACGTCCGCGCGTGTCATTGACGTTTTAAACAATCATATAGCTTTATATGGTTTAATGGACAGTTTAGTTACGGACAATGCTGCCCAATTTTTGTCCGCAGAATTCCAAAATTGGTTAAAATCCAATGGAATTAGGCACATGACCGGGCCAAGTTTTGCGCCTTGGACCAACGGTTTAGCTGAGGTATACGTCCGTAATTTCAAGAGAGTCTACAAGGCCGCGCGGCGATAGGGGTCTACTATTCAAGAGAGTATAAATTCTTACTTGTTATCAGCACGAATCACTATCTCCGCTACCACGCAAGCAACACCCGGAAAATTATATTTTAACCGAGAATTAAAGTCTCGGCTGGATTTATTGTTCCCTGACCCTATTGCAGCCGTACGCCGTAAACAATTAAAACAAGTACAGAGCACCCACCATCGTGAGTTGAAAACGTATCAAATAGGTGAAAAGGTTTGGTATCGTGACTTTTCAACGACAAATGACAGGCTATGGTCAGTCGGTATGGTTAACCAAAAATGTGAAAATCAGTCCTATACTATCGTTGATACTAACGGTAATACGATTCGCAAACATCGCGAACAGCTAAGGTTACATACCGCGGAAAATGATTATCCAGAACAGCCTCCAAACGCACTTGTTTCGACGGCGAAAAGCAGTAATTCTTTCGTGAATAATAATGAGCAACATCACTCAAATTTCAAACGCATGTCTTTTGGCGGCAAACAACGTGAAAAGCCAAGTTTCGCTGACGTAGTTCCTGAGCGTCGATCTCTCGGCCAATCCAGAAAGTCAATTTCCGTTACTGAGGGAAAAATTCCACCAATCCAACAGCTTGAAAAATCACCTGAGAATTTACATCGCAAGTCACCAGGTGGCAGGAAATCTCCAGCGAAATTACCCCACACACACGAAGTGGATGAGTCTGCTAACGTAAATAACCAATCACCTTTGGCTACTACCAGCGCCCCTCTTGAAGGAAATTCTAAGCCAGAAAGGTCGCAATCTCCATCGATTATTACGTCACCGTCCACTAAGCAATCACCACCGAAGCCAGGTCATGCTAACAAAAAAGCGAAACCGAATCCCAATAAACGCAAAGTTGTGCTTTCACCAACACAGGTTGACATTGCAGCGCAGCTTCAAAATGCTCATCGTTCAAAGAGACTGCGTAGAGCTCCAGACAAGCTCAATTTGTAGTTTTTTTGCAAAATTACCATTTGGCTACAACTTCTTCGTTTTTTTTTGTTGTAATCCGTTATTTATGAATTAGATGATAGTTCTTTTTAAACTGTAGCGAGTAACGCTAAAACGTTTTGTCCCCTAGTTGTTCGTGCAGAGAATTGCCTCTGTTAATTTTAAAAATGTCCACCTTTAAAATTAGGTAAAAATGTAAGTGTATTTTGTTGTTCGTGTGAAAAATTGATTTCACGATTTTATCCTCTTTGTATCTTTTTTGTCTTTTCATGTACATAAATACTTCCGACATCGGAACAAAAAATTGCTTGGAGCCGCAATTCCCACTCCGGTGAAGCCTAATCCAGATGTTTGTCCACAGCAACGCTGTAGCGTTTCAGCTGCAGAAATGGTTGCTGCAAAAAGAAAATTAACCAAAAAAGGCTACGAAAATTAAAACAACATTAAAATTTATTGTAAAATTGCTCCAGAAACCAAAACAGAAATTTAAAACTGGCAAGTTTTCAGTCAGTTTATTAATGTTTAATTTTTTGCTTAATCATGTACATCTTCAGTTCTTTATTTTTGTAAAACAGCTTTCAAAAATAGTGTTTAGTTTTCCTCGAAAGCGAAAAATTATGTATCTTTCTTTAAAAATAGGTAGTGCACTAAAAAATACATCTTGCCTTCGTAATCATGATTTTATTTCCAGCTAGGCTTAGATTATTTTTTTTTTCTGTTTTTTTTTTTTCGCTCGCTGCATTGTGGAGTCGTCACTTGTGTGCTCCACAATGGCAGCCATCAATTTCATGTCTATATGTTAACCCTACCAAGATATAGGACATCACAGCACTGGTAAAATGTGTAATACTCATACTTATTTGCTTGGAGCGGCTTCAGTCAATAGTTCACACCCTAATGGGTCACTTTACCGTCTCCCCAGGTCCCTCCACATGGAGGAATAAAACTGGGCTCAAGGAGAGAAATCAGTTCTTAGCTAAAAGACAAAAGGTTTCTCTGCCAACAACATTTTTTTTAAATTGGGGAGAGGCAACAATATAAACTCCCACAACAAAGGTGATGCCTCGCATGCTGAGGCGCAAACAATAAACTAATTTACTGTCTTTAGTATAAACAGTTAGATAACTAATTGGTTATTGAAGAGAGTATAGCAGTTGTGCAGGGATTACTTAATGTAGTACAGTTAAGTGCATGGAGCACTTAGGCAGGGGGTGCAAAAAGGGGAACGCCGCGAGTGTCGTTTCCCAACACACACCCCTCACCCCCGTCTAATGAGGTCCGGGTAAATACACAAAAGACGCACAAATGTACGAACAGTACAATACTCCACTTGTTATAGTGGATTTTAGCCAAACGTCATACTGTGGAGGCTAAAGCATAATCGGCGCAAGGTATACCACACCTTGGTTCAGGATACATTGCTACCCGCATATTTAGTTGGCATCTGTGTAAATATTCGAGAAATTCCTCAGGGGGCAGTGTTTGGCTAGTTAGGAGTAGGCACTCGTCGGCACCATAAGTGACACACGGCTGGTAGCGTCGGCAGGAACGGTCCTGGGAAAGAACAGTTGGTGTATCTTGAGGGAATTCAGGTGTGGATCCCGAGCTGCATTTCTCCATAACGGTTGTACTAAGGGAATTTCGTGGGTTTTATATACCCACCTTGCTTCAAAAACGGGTAGGTGTTTAGAGCACATTTCCGGTGGCTCGCAGCACATTTCTTGAATAGGAGGAACTAGGCTGGCACAGCTGTTCTTGTCGGTCTGGTTTAGGTCTCCTGTTCGGCTCCCCCCTTCTTCTTTTCTTCCTCCCAGTCGTAGGGATGGAAATGGGGTAATCAGGGGGGCCCATTGTGTGGAGTTAATTCTTCACGAAGCAATTCAATAATGACGTCCTTATTTTGGAGTTCACAGGGTTCAAGGGATAGACTGTTCGGTGGGATTAATTAGTTACGGGTTAATGGCTTTGATGCATTAAGGCCCCCTGAGCTGCTGGGAAGATTGGAACACGGTGCCCCGTGCTGTCCTAGGGGTACACGGGAGGACAGTTCGTTAGAGGTTTCTAGGGTTGAATCAGCGGGCGCTGGCACAGGGGACGCTTTCCCACTGGAGTTGGGGCTCACGCCTCACACAAAGTCAACCAAAATTCGGTATAACTCTCGGTCTTGGCAAATTCTGTCCACCAACTCTTCGCGGCATGGCTGTATTCCTGGCCACAATTTCAGTAAGGGGCGTAAGTTGTGAGGATCTTACCTTTGCCTTTTCTTTCTAGATTTGTGAGTTTGTAAAGGCTATTGTAGACAATTCGTGTCTTAGTTGTCACCATTCTGGAAAACTTGGGCTGAACTGGCTCTAACCAGCCCCCCTGCTACCAGTTGTGGGGAATTGAGGAGCAGAGCGTGCTATGGAGATCTCGGTGCCTGTCAGTCAGCCTGGGGGGGGGATTGAGGCTTAATGGCACGTCGACAACTTGGTCATTAGCGCCAACCTCAGTCACAGTGCAATGGTCTGGGTTGCCACTGCACCACACATTACAGAGATATTATTCAAACCCCTAATGTAAATCTTGTCATACATCTGTACCTCCTGCAAAAATTGAAAAAATCCGGACAAGAGGACAGACTTACCGCCCAACTGACACGAAATGTCATGCGGAAGATGGAAACGGCGACGAACACCATCAAGATAGCGACAATCAACAAGGAAGTGCCGGAACGTAAGTGGCCGTCGACACCAATAACATGCAGGAGGGTCAACCAACCGCAAAAAAACCAGTAAGTCGGGTGTGACCAATGCGCAAACGGGCCAACACTACCTCCTCACGCCGAGTGCCATTCCTCGACAGTGCCTTTAATAGCTCGTAAGTTATTACCGTCATGTCTGTCCCACAAGGTTTGCCAAAAAGCGTTTACCCTCAGACGCAGAGTTGGAAAGGCGTCTGAGGGAACAAGGCTGAGATCCCTTCCGAGAGGGCCAGAAAGGGCCCCTTTTGCTGCAGAATCAGCTTGCTCATTGCCACTTATCCCTACATGGCCCGGGATCCAGCAGAAAAGCACGGTTTTCCGCTAGCCAAGCAAGTGGGAAAGCAAAGCTTGGACACGTTGTGTCAAGGGGTTCCGAGGATTGTAATTCGCCAAGGACTCCAGGGCACTCATGGAATCACTAAAGATAATGAAATGCGTGCCCTGTAGGTCAAGGATCCATTCCACCGCCAAACCGAGAGCCAAAAGCTCTGCAGAAAACACATAATAGCCTGATGGAAGGCGATGGGCAACCGTTACTACCTTACACACACAAGCACACGCCACGTCAACGTTTGACTTCGACCAATCAATAAACAGCCGCTGATAACCGTCATACTGAGAACACAGCTGCTGGAACTCTTGCAAGCCCCTTGCTGGTAGAGTTGGACCCTTCGGGAGGGACGCCAGAGCGAAAATGAAAATGCCACTCGAGACAAGCCAAGGGGCCACTGGCATCCCCCCAAGCCTCAAGACGCAGGGTATTTCAAAGGCCATTTACTGACAGGACTGCTAGAGCCTATCGCGGAAATCACCCTTACCCACACTGCATCTACAGACTCGCAATTCTGGCCCAAAAACCATGGACCAAGCAGGACTGGATTGCACAGCACGCAATCGCACAGCATACTGAATAGCAAGCTGTCGTCGACAAATGGCCAAAGGGGGCTCCGAGGCCTCAGCATAGAGGCTGACCACTGGAGATGTTCAAAATGCCCCAGTCGCCAGACGCAGGCCACTGTGATGCACAGTGTCCAACATCTGGAGAGTCGAGTCACTAGCCGAACCATAGACCATGCACGCATAATCAAGTTTGCTGCGGACAAGGGCTCGGTAGAGGCGCAACATGGCAGTGCGATCGGCACCCCATGAAGTGCCCGACAGAACCCGCAAGATGTTAAGCGCCCGCAAAGCCTTGTCTTTAAGTTGACGCAAGTGTGGAAGCCAAGCTAACCTGGAATCGAACACCAGACCCAGGAAACGTGTCTGTGGGACAACAGGAATTTGTGCCTGCCCCTAGTACAGGCAAGGATTTGGGTGCAGTGTTCGTTGGCGGCAAAAGTGAACGCACACAGTCTTGTCCGGAGAAAACCTGAAACCATTACTGACTGCCCAGGTCTGGACCTTGTTAATTGCCAGCTGTAACTGCCGTTCCCAGGTCTGCATGCGAGCTGCCCGAAAGCGCAGGCCGAAGTCATCGACTAACAATGACTGGGAAACAGCAGCTTGCTGAGCAATGGGGTTGATCCCAATAGCATACAAGATGACACTAAGAACACCTCCTTGAGGCACACCATTCTCCAAGACAAACGGGCGAGAAAGAGTCGCCCCGACATGAACGTGAAAAGAACGGCCTCAGAGGTAAGCGGAAAGGAACAGTGGTATCCATCCCCTCAAGCCACAGTCATAGAGATTATGGATAATTCAATAATGCCAGGTCGTATCATAAGCCTTCTCCAAGTCAAAGAAAAGTTAAACCAGATGTTGACGCAGGCGAAAAGCCTCCCTCACATTCGATTCAAAGGCAACCAGATGATCGATGGTTGACCGAAACCGTCGAAGGCCGCAACGGGACGCAGATAAGAATCCCCGTGATTCCAGCACCCAGACCAACCTCTCACTGACCATCCGTTCCATAAGTTTACAGACACAGCTAGTCAGAACGATTGGGCGATAACTGGAAGGAGCAGTAGGATCTTTGCCCGGTTTCACAATCGGGATGACCACTGCTGTCCCCCACGCTGCCGAAATAGAGCCTTCTGCCCACACACGGTTGAACATCTCCAGCAAGAACTGCTGGGAGGTAAGAGGCAGATGTTTCAAAAGCTGATAGTCAACATCATCAGTCCCTGGGGCGGAGTCATGAGACTTGGACAAAGCTGAAACAAATTCCTGCCTGGTGAACGGTAAATTGTACTCCTCTAGCCCGTCGGAGCGAAAGTCTGAGTGAGCTTCTTTTCTACACTTCATTCGATCATAATGGTTATCACTCGAGACCCGCGCAAACGCAGATGCAAGACAGTCGGCGATACCCGGCACAGAAGAGATCACGGTATTCGTCACCTTCAGCTGTGAAACCGGGGAAGGCACGCTCCTCCCCGAGATCTGGCGCACCTTCCGCCACACCTGCTGAGAAGGCGTGGAGCGCGTGATCGACGAAACATAAGCTGCCCACGAAACACGTCTAGCCTCACAGATGACATACCTGGCATGGGCACGACAACGCTTAAAGGCTACAAAGTTGTCAGTAGTTGGGTTGACCGTAAATGCACGCAATGCTCGCCGGCGGGCCTGAATGGCCTGCCCGTAAGCAGGCGTCCACCATGGAACAGGAACCCGTCGCGGCTGTGTGGACGTACGCGGGATAGTAGCACGAGCAGCCGCAAGGACCACATCAGTGAAATGAGTGGAAAAATCATCCACATCATAAAAGTTCTCAACCGCACGCTGAAATACAGCAGCCTCTGCAAAGGCTGAACACTAAGCACGTTTAAGCCCCCACCGGGCTGGCCTGGAAGCCATAGAACTGATGAAACTCGAACACAATGAGGTGAACGCTTCATGCAGATCGGCAGTGACAGCCCTAGTGAAGTGAACTGGGATGGCTAGCGAGCAAAAACCTAAGTCCACCGCTGACCAATTGCCTGTGGCCAGGTTACAGTGTGTCATGGCTCCATCGTTCAGGATGCAGACAGACCCCCTATGCATCCACTCCTCAAGGATCCTCCCCTTGTTGTCAGTATTAGGTCCTCCCCACTGGACGTGGTGGCTTTTAAAGTCGCCCAGCAAGAGGGCAGGAAGCTGGCGAAACAGGTCCTCCAGGTCACCAACCCCAAAGACCTCATCTGGTGGTGAATAAACCGAACAGAATATCAAAGTAATATCGAAATGGAAAGAAACTCGAACTGCTACCGCCTGAAATCTAGTGTGCAGAGGCACACTGGCATGCGGCTGCGAGTATTCAACCAGCACTGCAACACCACCATGTGCACGTGGCACATGGTCTGCATCCAGACGGTAGACCGAGTAACCCCTAACAACCGGATTATCAGACGCCTTAAAGCAAGTTTCCTCAAGGCAGCAGCACAGAGGTTGCCAATGCGACAATAGCAGCCGCAGCTCTTCTGCATGGGTCCGATAACTTTGACAGTTCCACTGAACGATGGTATGCGCAGGCATTAGGGTGGGCTTAAGACCAAATCATCCTCCTCAACTCCTCCTCTGGGCGATCCAGAAACATCTGAATCCTTACCCGAATCAAAATATGGAGTGAGGTTCAGAACGAAGTTGTCCTCGGAAGGAGGAAAAAGTTCCGGAGAATTAGAACAGGAAATCTCTTCCTGCTCTATGGGCAGGGTAGTATCACGATGTTGACGGGACGCAATGGACCCCTCAGCAAGCTGGCAGTTCAACGACCGTTTCACCGTCTCTCCTGAAGGCTTTACCAGCAGGAGCCTTCTTCTTCGACGTCTTCTGTGGTGCACTCCGGGCAGGCGGAGGCTTAGTCAAAGCCTTTACCTGCCTGGGAACAGTTAGGGCAGCAGGAACAGTAGCAGGAGCAGGAGCAGAAGCATTTGCAGGCTGGGCAGATGTCGACGGCATGGCAGCAACCGGGTCCGAAGGACCCAACAGACCCCGCAAAGATGGATGTTGCTGGGTCAACAAAGTAACAAGCATGCCTACCGTCCTTGTCAAAGACCTGAGCTCAGCGTGCAAATCCGCCAAATCAGCAGACTCACTGAGCCAGGCAACGGCGCACTGCACACTTGCGCAAAAAATCGTGTTATTGACGGCGCCGATAGCTTGGCTTTCTTCCGAGCCTCCGCGTAGGAAAGCCCATCCTTAACCTTCAATTCCTGAGCACGACGTTCCTCTACATAAACACGGCAGTCCCGTGAAGAGGCCTGGTGCTGACAACCGCAGTTAACGCACCACTCCGGGGCAGCACAATCAGTGCCCTCACGGGCTGCCTGAGCACAGCTAACACAGTTTAGCTTATCCTTAACCGAACCGCTGGTATGACCAAAGCGTTGACAGTGGTAACACCGCATCGGGTTCGGGACTCGACATCTGACCTTCAACCGCAGGTAATCGGCAGTAATGTGCTGCGGTGCAATCGGTGAATCGAAGGTCAGGAAAAAGGTGTCAGTTGACTGAGCACCATTGTCACTTTCCCGTGTCAAACGCCTAATGGTCGTAACACCTTCGTCCAGGATAACATCATCACTGTGACCCCTCAAATCAAAGCACGTCACGACCCCCTTACTGTTATTTAAGGTACGATGCGGCTCCACACGCATTGGGCATAACCCCAGTGCACTCGCCTTCAAAAGCCTCTTTGCCTGAGCATCGTCCCCAACCTCCACAAGATATCCCCCAGCACGGAGCCAAGAGACACTTTTCGGATTTGAACCACAGATCCCTTTTAGTGTTTTGTGGACAGCAAATGGACCGAGTTGTGTAACATCTCAGCCCTCGCCTATCACCGCCAGGAACTTCGGGACTTGGTCCTGACTTTTACTGACGTCTGGTAACTGGGCATCAAACCCAACCAACTCTGGTTCCCTACTCTGGGGCTTGCTAGTGCAGCAAGGAGAGGAAGAATTTTTTGGGGAAAAAATTTTTTCGGGGGAGGGGGGGGGGAATTAGTTGCCATGGAGAGCAAATAGAAGTCGCGGCGGTGCCATCCCAAGGAAAGAAAACCCTGCGCGGCACTCGGGTGATGCAGGGCCGGAAGCCGCATATCCAGGGCCCTGCACCAGGAAGCCGCCGTCTATCTCGGTGAGGTGGCAGCCTAAGCATGCCGAGAGGCGAGGCCACCAAGGAAGCCGTACACATCACCTCCATCGATAACCCAAACATTCGGGTCCGTGATGCAGATGGATACAGTACAAGCCGCCTCCCTACTTCGACTGGACCCGAAAAGTCATAGCCGATTGACCTTAGGCCGGCTCGTCCAGGCCACCCATCCTCCGGAATAAGGAGCAAAAGCCCGAAAGACAGGATCTCCACCTCCACGGATTACTAGGTTGCAGCACACGGCCAACATGCTGGGGGATGAGGATGAAAAGCCCAGTGGCCCGAATGGGCAAATTGGAATCAAAGTCAAAAGGGGATTCAAACCACCAAACATCCTCTAAGGAGCCACCCCGGGCACGGTTTGTCTGGATGCCCCTTCACCTCTTTATGAGTAGTGCTTGCGACGGGTGTTAAACCTGCCCGCCATACCCACCGTAGGTGCACTCGCAAACTGTTATGTGGAGGTTGCTAGTGTTAAAGACGGACCAAACACCCTCCGCCGTGCAAACCCTTGGCACACTAGCAGACCGTGATCTTGGGTTCCCTTTTAGTCGCCTTCTACGACACGCAGGGATACGGTAGGCTTATTCTACCCCCAGCCCACAGGGGGGAGTCGGCCTGGGCTGGCCTCAGTCGATAACCCAAACAGTTCGGGTCCGTGATGCAGATGGATACAGTACAAACCGCCTCCCCACTTCGACTGGACCCAAAAGGTCATAGCCGACTGACCTTAGGCCGGCTCGCCCAGGCCACCCGTCCTCCGGAATAAGGAGTCAAAGCCCGAAAGCCAGGATCTCCACCTCCACGGATTACTAGGTTGTAGCACACGGCCAACATGCTAGGGGATGAGGATGAAAAGCCCAGTGGCCAGAATGGTCAAATTGGAATAAAACCCAAAAGGGGATTCAAACCGCCAAACATCCTCTAAGCAGCCACCCCGGGCCCGGTTTTCTGGAAGTCCCTTCACCTCTTTATGACTAGTGCTTGCGACGGGTGTTAAAACTGTCTGCCATACTCACCGTAGGTGCACTCGCAAACCGTAATGTTGAGGTTGCTAGTGTTAAAGACGGACCAAAAACCCTCCGCCATGCAGACCCTTGGCACACTAGCAGACCGTCATCTTAGGTTCCCTTTTAGTCGCCTTCTATGACATGCAGGGGTACAGGGGTACAGGGGCTTATTCTACCCCCAGCCCACAGGGGGGAGTTGGCCTGGGCTGGCCTCTCCACGCCCCTTATCCTTATCCCCAGAGTGAGTTAAGTCAGAGGCCGTATAGTACGGATCGGTTCGGCGCTACTCCAAGATGCGACGTTACACAGGGTTCTCCATACGTATGTAAGCAGAGGCAAACGGAAAAGCAGACAGCAAGGCCTTGAAATGTTTATTTCGCTTGGTTGAAGTGAGGCGGGGCTGTTGACGTGCATCTGGTATAGGGACGAACAGTGTGGCCTTACTCGCAAGTCTCCATCTACATGAGGGTCTAAGTCTAACTAGGAAAAGGCTGCTCGAAACTCATGAAGGGGATGCTATGGCCCTTTAACAATATAAATTGGCAACACAGCCATATCCTCAGAACGGCCTAGAAGAGGAGTGTAACTACTGTCATTTAAGAGCCTATCAAAAGGTCTAGTCGGTTAGGCTTATACGAAACATGGCGACTGGAGCGGCCATTTTGCTTCCATGGGGGACCAACACGTCCAGTTGCAAGGAGACTCGGAAGCCAAAAATTCGGACTCGGAAGCCAATTAATAATTACATAGGTAGATGGAGGCTATCGAGCAGGGATTGTTGGGGTAAGCTATGCAACGTCAAAGGACTTACAGTCATTGAAAGTTTACAATGCTTTGGTATATGGTTAATAGTATTGTTATATTTAGTCAGTAACAAGGTATTCGAGCAGCGGCGTAACAACAATACAGAGCTGATGGAAGTATTCTAGGTTGTAAGTTAATAAAGGTTCATTACAGACAAGGGATTGTTGACGTCGTTACATATCCGGTAAATACTATGGTGTTTCTTTATAGGTAAATACTATGGTGTTTCT
>JAHWFP010113210.1:0-23026 GCA_023313725.1 Lithobius niger
GGCAAGTCCTTCCCCCAGAAGCAATATGGGGCAGCAATTCCTCCATGCAAATGGAATTGCTGCCTGACCTCTCCCTCGTAATGTACTGAGGTGAGCATGATAGAAAATGGTTTTCTACTTCCTCCTGATCAATCTACCGTAAAACACTTTTGTGGGTTTGTGCCGTCAATGCCGGCGATGACAGCATTTGAATTCACATTGCTGTTGCTCAGTAAGCACTTGTTTGCTGAAGACCGCTTTTTGCTTCTTTGGCAATATTAAATTCTGACGATTCATTCAAATTTGAAATGTTTAGAAGTGGTAGATTAAAATTGTTCAGGTTTGTTCCAAGTAGGATTAATGAAACGTTAATTATTTTGTGGTAAGTTAGAATAAGTATAAAAGTTGGTCTCTTGATAGGCGAGAAAACCACCAGCACTGAAGTTCAGTTCATGCGTTATATATAGTTATGTGCTTGTGGTTTTATCGCCTATCAGGAGACGATCTTTTATACTTGACGATCAATGCTTCTTGGATTTCGTTAAAGGCATGGTCTTCTGCTGTGTTTCGGTTTTCTTGGAGGATATCTTCATACGACATTGTTGTGTCATGGCTACAATTCGAGAGCATGTCGGATTACAGAACACACAGCTATTAACTAATCACTGTCTTAGCTGTAGCAGCATGTTGAATTCGTCAGCATCTCTAACACACCTGATCCATTCATAGTCGTTTTCCAGTAGTCCATATGCATTTGCAGCTTCTTTAAAGGTCGCGTACACTATGTCACCTACTGTGCAAAGGTCTTGAAAACTGTGCTCTTTGCAAATGAAGTAATACAACCCGTAAGAAGTATTTTTCTGCAACAGTTGGGGAGACTAAGTTAATTCTAGAAATTATTATTCTACTTCATTCTTTTTTCACTGGTTTTCCACTCTTCATTTTTTTTTTTATTCCAGACCTAATTTGTTGGAATGTTTGGATTGTAAGTTGATTTGCTGCAGGATCTGTCTTGTTGAGTTGAAACCAACTGGTTAGCATAGTATTTTTTTCTGATGCTGTTTCGAGAGCTGTGGTATTTTTGACCTTTTGACCTATACTAGAACATAAGACTGGTTGTTGCTGTGGTAAGTGAAGTGGAAGTCTAGTAATGGCACGGACCTATTGTGCATCCTAAATTCATTCTGTATCCAAACATCGCTTCAAGAGCACTTATGTAACGTGTATCTAAGAACGTGGTTACTTCATCCCAATCCGCACGTCCTGTGGTTGATATTTTCACATTAGCACAGTCGTGCCCTTTATAAACATATTTGAAAAGGTATTTTACACTTTTCACAGAAGTACAGACCTATCAGACTTGAGTGCAAGCCATTTATTGTACGGAACAACCCATCGAGTGTCGACAATTGTAAGATTTTTTACCCCTCAGTTTTGCAGTTGCATCTTTTTCTGCGGCGTATCTGGGATATCCATCAACATGTCATGTAGTGGTTTAAGCGAAATCTTTTAGCTTTATATGGCAGCATGGTCCAGTTTCATAACGTACATCTTGTGACAATTTCGAATAATCTTGGATTGGACTCAACATCGGGAATTTGTACGCACGCAACCATATTTGTCAATGTCTTCGTTTCCTCTTAGTTTGTGGCTCTGCTGTTACCATAATCAACTGTGCATGCTGTAGTCCCATGTTTTTGGAATTCGATGACATGTACATAGGCTGTTGTGGCTTCAAGGAGGTTGTTATTATGAGTATCGTTCATGAGTTTCAAATTGAAGACACATGCTACCAGATCAAGACGTTTCGCAAATTACTGGTTGTTTGCAATACCTTCCTGAATTTCGACCCATTTAGAATTGCAAGTAAAGGTTAGGAAAAATCGGCTTCCCGAATAACCATACAATAGCTATTACACGAAAGGGTTTGTGAGTCTCAATATGCTGTCAAAGAATGCTGCAGTATTCTGGTATGATATGTATGTATGATATGACATGTATGATATGTCCGTGATCAGTATTGCTTGAGTTTGCCATATGACGATGCAGTGCTTGCAAAGAATCCAAGATGTAAAGTCGTGTATATTTGGGTTCTTATCTTTGGGTGTATATTTGGGTCTTATATTTGGGTCCTGTGCTATGATAAATTTGTCCATGGATTCGGAAGCAGTACTGTCCATGGCCTTGTAAAAATGCAATTTTAGGTAGCAGCAATGGCGCAAATGCCAAAGCAGGATCTGATGTTTTCCATGAAGTGTTTTGCATCAGGATAATTAGTTGTCATGAGATGTTGTAAGTATTGGGGCAATTCATTCCATGTTGGCCCGAAGAGTTTTGGTACGTGGACCTTTCCTCTGTGGATGGTTTCATTGGCAAAGCTGTGAACTCTGCAGTTACGACAGTGTTTTGATAGCAGTCCAGTATTAATATGAAGTGGTACTTGGGTATCATCTTGATCACACCTGCTAAACGTTCTCCTTCACAAACGTTTCTCTTATGCTGTCGCAAGTGCGAAGTTGTATCTGTTTTTTTTTAAGGCTTTGTTGCAAACATCACATTTGTAGCATTCTTGGGTGCTTGTGTGCGTTGTTGCACAAAATTATTTTTGTTGTGTAAATGTCTTATAACAGGTATACAAATGTAAAAACATCAATACTATAATAAAGTGATTGCAAGCCAGAATGGTGCACAAAAAAATGCACACAAAAAGCGACGTTTCGGGTCGGAAGACTACCCGTTTTAAAACACACTTTACGCAAAAAGCTAGCGTCAAAACATAAATAACAATGCCGGGGTAATCCACCCAACTTTTATTTTTATTGATGCTTGCTGTTGGGTGGATCACCCCGGTAGTGTTATTAATGTTTTGATGCTCGCTTTTTGCGTAAAGTGTACTTTAAAACGGGTAGTCTTCCCACCCGAAACGTCGCTTTTTGTGTGCATTTTTTGTGCACCACTCTGGCTTGCTACCACTTTAATATTATAGCAAATATTACACTTGTAAGGTTTTCCCCACGCCGAGTTTTGAACGTGTTTCAGCAAATTATTTTTCTGTTTAAACGCCTTATCACATGTGTAAGTTTTTTTTCCTCTGCGTGAGTTCGTGAATCTCTTGGTGTGTGCCTATGATGTTGGGAATGCACTATTAAATACCTGGTTTGTGTGACGGCTTTATCGCAAATGCACATTTTGCGTGCGTCTGTGCGTGTTGCGTCAAATACATTTTTTTGTAAAACTCCCTTATCAGAGGTAACTGTACACACTTGTGAGCTTTTTCCCTAGCAAGGGCGCCCGCAGAACGGCAAAAAGGGGTGGGCTCAAAAACTCAGAAAGGGTAAAATTCTCTATCAATAGGGCAAAAAAGTCAATCAACGACACGAAATTACGTGTCACATGCACTGGGAAGAAGTCTCCACTCCATCTCTTGCCATGTTGGAAAAAAAAGCTTACATTTTTAACATTTTACGTTCACCGCGGTTTTTTTTCCAACATCTTTTATGCGTAAAAATGGCACCCAGCCTCTTGGGTGGGGGGTGGGGGGAAGGGACATTGAGCCCCATCAGCTCAATGTAGGGGTGCCCTTGTCCCTGGTATGGGTTTGTACATGTCTGAGTAAATTACCTTTCTGTGTAAACGATTCGTTGCAGATAAGACATTTTTAAGGTTTAACTTCTGTAAGAGTTTGCATACTCTGACCAACATCATATCTGTAGCTAACATTGACTTGTTCATGATGGCGTTGTCGTTTTCTTGTTCTCCTGAGCGATTCTCCAAACGTGAAATGTTTTCCTTCAAAACGTCGGCAGTGTCGTCTTTTTCGGTCACTATATAGGCTTTCCAATTCTGCTATATACGTTTCTGTAAACACTGAATCTTTTCTTTTCCTCTGAACAAACACAATGTTCATTTTATTCCTGACAATACCCTTCATCCTGCCGGATGGTCGCCCTTTTTCTTTGTTACCGTGAAAAAGAAACAAACTGAATGATGATTTCCTCGAGGGAATGTAACTCGCCTTTCAGTGATTTTTTTTTTTGCCGCACACTGGCCAACAAACGCTGATGTTCGTTCGTTCGCTTCGTCACTCAGTCAGAGCGTGGTCCGGTAGAGGTGGAAAGTAAATCGCAGTTTCAGTATTTTATCAAGTTTGTCTATCACAATGTTACACTAAGCACGATCACATATTTGTGCACACTTCACGCTGGTCCACTCCTGTGTATCATACACGGCGATAGTCGTATAGACACATGATTGAAGTCCTCTCTCCAGCCAAACTAAAACTATTAATATCTCCGTCCCTATTTAATGTATTTCGACCAAACTTTGTCAGATAATAGATAAGTACGAAAGGTATACTTATACCAAAATTATGTAATTCTGTGCAAGAGTAAAAGTAGGGAGCCACACGTCAATTTGAAAACTGTTTACTAGTTGTTGTTGTTGTTGTTTATTGCGTTCCAATATACAACGTATTTTTTTTTTTAAATACTGTCACATTAAACGAAATGTCAAACAAGGCACAAAGTACGTTTACAAATAAACAATAAATTAGAAAGTATACGGCCAACAAAGCAAACAGTCAGCACTAAGACAGGCCTTGTGAGAATACACGATAAAGTAATCCGAGAAAGCAAAACAATGCCCCGAATGCGACTCGAACCTAATCCAATCCCAGTCGGGCAGTTTCTCTCTGTCTTATTTCTTTCTTTCTCAGACAGTGTAATCTTGTATTTTCACAAGGCCAGTCTTTAATATAGTAAACACGAATGCCGTTGTTTAAAATAAAAATGTTAATTTGCACAGTCTTTCGGTTATACAGTATTATTGTGATGCGTTAGTTTTTTTTTAACCGACGCGTTTGTCCTTTACATTAGCTCAGTAAAACTGTCAACATTACAAGAGGAAAGACCATCTAGAGAAGATCTAACTGCAGCCATCCGACAGTGAGTATAAAAAAAATCAGAAACGTCTACATCATTCAGGGCGTATAATGTGTGTGTGTGTTTGTACCTCTACTCCTCCGGAACCAAAGCACCTACAAAGATGGGAGTAGGACCAAACGAAAGATAATTAATTGCGCACAGCATAGGCCTATTTTCATCGCTTTAACTTGATATTATGACCCTCAAATACGCGAAAAACCCTGAAATATAACGTCATGATGTTTGTTCATTACGTCATAGTTTGTTCAAGAAAACCTCCTCGAGCGAAGCGAGATGACCTGGAAAAGAATGCACGGAAAAAAATAACCTAGAAGGACGACGTATTTTGCAACACCCACATATAGATCTTAAAATTGGGTTTGTATTAACTGACTTGATGCATGGAAAAATGAAAAGAAAAGATGTGGTTTTAAAATGGTGTCAAACATTTGTGTTTCTGAAGCACGGAGGTACGTGGATTGAACGAGCAAAGCGAAAGATTTCCACGTAAACTAAACCTTTTCAATGTATGTTTCGCATTGCTATATCAGTCTTTCTTCTCTCGACTTCGTAGTGGATTACTTCTGGAGGAGAATACGTACAAGAGTTACAGCATGAAAGCTCCTCGAGCGTAACGAGACGACGCGGAATGAGCCACTCCGCTAGTAATCAGTATATTGGAACCAATTCGCGCAGTTTTGTATTTCATGCCGTGCATTGTATAATTTGTTATTATAAACTATAAAAACAAACATGTATTTAAAAAAAAAATTCTAAATCTGCAGCAGTAAAATAAAACAAAAAAGTATTTAGTAATTTAGGGTGCATAATGAGTAAAAATGACGAGAAAATGGCGAGAAATTCTCCAACTAAATACTAGTGAGACTGGAAATTACTAGAATTTTTTTTAGCAGTCGTGTTTTCGCCCATCAAACATGTGTGCTATTGACTGGAAGATAATTTCACAAGGGATATTCGGTTTGAAAACAAAAATCGATAATTTCCTTATCACTGCATGATTAGAAGTACCCTGCACTAGTGCAGTAGGTTGTGGAAGAATTGATTTTGTTGTTATTGATTTGTATTTAGTTTGTTACGGTTCATAAGTTGTGAGTTACGTTTGCTACGGTGATGCGGTAAGAATTGCCTGGGATGCTTTTCCACAATGCAGATTCTAAGGTTGATTATAAATATCTAATAGATAGGTTGCGAGAAGTTTTAGGTTTCTGATTGAAATTTTCAGCATAAATGCCATGTACTTATTCCTTTAGGTGATTGTTGCCAAAACCAAACGGACGACAACAATGTTGTGTTTGTTGCTATTTCCTCATTGTCTTCTATATCAGTGCTGCGGCTATTACAATGTAGGCTAGCTGGCCCGTGCATGCTGCACGGTGTATTGAAGTTACCGGTTCTAACCTTTCCCGGCGTGATCCTGACCCGACCTTCGTGCACTGACATATGAATATTTCGCCTGATCTAACAGGTCTTTTCTGCTGAGATTTTGGTCAGCCCAGCGAAGTCGCTTGCCTGTTCTTGAACCAAGGCTAAAAAATTCCTATCGCTGATAAAGCTAGCATTCAGTAAGCAATTTGTTCCCACCTGTACTTTGAAACAATTCATTTGGTGCGTGGTAATTGTTGCAAGTAATTCTCGTTCATTTACTGAAGCATCAATGCACGCGCATGCAGTGATTGTTTCCGCCCTCTTTAAAACAATTCATTTCGGCTCTGTATGTCACCTTCTACTAAATAAATGCGTCTTGCCATCGTCTTTCCAATGGGGGGGGGGGCCCTCGAATTTAACAACCTGTCGTCATTTGGTGTAAAGTTTACCACTTCTGGCTTAAACACGGATTTTTTTTCCAGCTGAACAACGAATTTCAAAAGTCCAAAACTTGTACCCCGCCAACATTATAATATTCCACGCGACGAGACACACTTTGCAAGGTTCGAATTATACGTGCTTTCGCTTCAATTAAAAGAGACGTCGTTGCACGATTCCATGTTATTAGTTTTAAGTTCTAACAGTAATAATATAATAGATAATAATACGACCCATGATTGCATGCCTTTAAGAAACGGACGTTAGGGAGCTATCCACGTTGATGGTGAAGACGTAATTTCCAGGCAAAATTTTAGGGTGTCGTTTGGTCGGAGACCATGGCCTTTACCAGACTTTCACCCATATGCCAGAAACCAGCGATGTCCAGCAGGGTTTTAGATCTCTTAAATATGAACTATGGTGTTAAAATCACTCTTTCACTTGTGCGATTACGTCACTGAAATATTTCCTTTGGCCCCCAGTGCTCTCACTAATTTCTAGCTGCTTCCACTTCTTCTGTCGGCGAGCAGTCGGTTTTATTATGCAAACTCGAAACAAAGAGTAAAATCCATGCGGTCACATTTTTCGTTTTCTACAGCAACAGGGGTTTGACTTACTTCTTGAAGAAGTTATGGTTGGTCTTATCATCCGAGCAGTGGCCTACTAACCCTATCGTTTAGAGCAAACTACAACTTTTCTCTAAACAACAGGATTATTATAGGTCACTGCTCAGATGATAAGACAAACCAAGGAGGGCCTTCCACCAACTCTTTTATCTCCAACAACTTTCGTGCAGAACCTCCTCTAGATATAAGGTCAGCAGGTTTGTGTGCCCAAGACAATATATCCAAAAAGAAGAATCAAACTGCTCCTGAATTTCTATTACCTTTTTAGAAACAAATGGCTTCCGGGTTTTGACAACTTGTTGCACAATTAAATTGAAAGCTGACTAAAAGGTAACAAGAAATGAACACTGACTGTAAAACAGTTTTGTCTCACATCTTATAAGAATTTTGCTTATTACTGCAATGATTAAACTTAAACAATGCCAAAAACACAGGCACTAATTTGGCCATGCCACAGCAAAATACATAACAGTTTGACGAAGGTTAACACGGACACGACAACCTTTAAACGACAATTTAGCCATTGTTTTTTAGTTTGCCAGGTTGGTTACGGCTAGCAGTATGTCGTTGACGAACTGCACTACAAAGCTATTAATCCCTGGAAACGAGAAAGCGGTTATGAGATCTAATTAAAATAGAGATCCATCATCCCCTGAAGTTAAATGACATGAAAATATCCGAACTGAACACAACGTGTCAGATTTTTCTTTACAAATCCTGTTAAAAACCGGAATCTTTTCACGCCAATGCAAAATTAGGGTTGGATAGCAGATCTGCGAGAGGTTGGCCGGGGCCTTAGGTCAGAAAACGAAAATGTCCAAAATATTCTTCCTAAATTTTTTTATGCGCCCAAACCAGTTTTTTGCAGGACTCGTGCACTATCCAGGACTGTATAGGTTTAAATTCAAAAAACACAGTTAAAAAAAAAAATTCTCTCCCTCACAACCCCTAATTAATTCTGATTAGCGTTCTCTGTTGTGCTACTACTGAGTTCATCAATATTTAAGCCGTTGAGCGCTGCGTCGTGAGAGATTTCCCTAAATTTTTTCCTTTGTGTGGGTTCTTATGTTTTACAATGTCTTTGGAATTTTTCACGTTGTCACTGGTTACGTGGACGTGTTTGCGGGGTTCTCGGTCCTGCACTCAACTCGACCCGAAGACTTGTACTTGTATTGTAACCTGCTTAATTACGTGGTTTGCTGAGATATTTTGGCCTGGGGGCGATGGCTTTAGTTGGTGTTGCTACTCTACTGTTTTGACAGTTGTGCTGTTATATTTATTGTTTTTCCCCCTTTCACGCTCTATTAACAATGATGTATGTACATGTCTAACTGCTTTGTTTTTTCGCCTTTTCACTCTGCTTCTTCCGATGCCTGTAACCGACCTGAGCGGTCGTATTGATTTGATTGTCTTGTGATTTTTCGCTATGTTTGAGAATCGTCCGACGCCCTGTTCCCTCCTACCTAACGTTCGCCACTCACGGAATTTCCTTTTGGACAAGCCTGGACCCTTGGTCAAGTAAAAGATGCCTCTCACCTGACTGTAAGTGTACCGAGCCTTAATTTTCTCCTTTAGTTACTAAACTGATGAATCCCCGTGAGTTAGCATTGATAAATTTCGAATGAGTCCCGTTAAACCGCCGGACGTGCATCAAAATGTGGGTTACAATTGAACTGCTGTGATTCTTTCCCCTTATCTTTATCAGCCCACCCGATTAAACTGAATGAATGCCAAATGACCCGTCTTCTCCTTCCGTCTCCTATTTGGCATATGAACAGATTCAATACACTACAAATATTAAAAGATTCACGGATATCAACCCCCTTCTTCCCGGCTTTTGGGCCACTTTCTAATGCTGGGGTAACCCCCCTCCAATCATCTCAAACCCTTTTAAGTTCCCTGCTGTGCAGCCAATGAGGTTCTTGTTGTGCTATCCCTTTTTTTTGGTAGGTTTGGGCCCAGGGCCTAAGAACATCCTTATGTGGCTGTGGATGGAGCCCCTGACCTGGTAGCAGCACCACTATAGCCTCCCCCTTCGTGGTGGTCCTGTTGGGTAGCGTATCACAAAAGTTAAAAGCCCCGAAGCTGTTTTCACACACCCTCTTAATTGTAGCCAGTATTGGGGCCTTGCAGGACGGCTCTTCCAGATCCCGCGATAGGGGCCAGTCATTTTCGAAAACGAAGCCTAATCGATTTGTGCGTATAATTGGATTTTCTCGTTCAGTTTCGTCCTATTGAACCAATCCGCCCGCCCGCCCGAAGCAGCTGTTGGAGCCGCCATCCACTTTTGGCGCCTTCTCGCAACCTGGCGCTCTTTCGCCATTCTCTGGCTTGGCTGGCGCAGGTGCTGTCGACCGACGTCATACCTCAAGCCATGCCCCACACTCACCAACCGCTCGCTCCCATTGTTCTTGGCGAGCCGTGAAACACACCGTTTTCAAAAGGAGTCACTTCCGTCGCTTTTTAATAACTCGAGTCCGCTGTACAATCGTCGCGCGCCGCTTTGGGCTATTGATTCCGCGTCCCGCGTTTTATTTCTTCGCCCAAGGCAATTTTATCGGCGATAATCGTCGGCTTGCGAGGATTACTTTCTACTCGCCTTGTAGGCTTCAATTCCGTGCAATGATTACTTCCACGCGGCGGTTTCAACAAACGTTCCCTCCTTCGCTGCCTCCTTCCCTATCATGCACCAGAGTGATTTCAGTGCAAGCAATGACCCGCACCTATGCGCAAGCGGGTTAATCACCACTTTAACGACGCCAAAACCGAAAATCGAATTGCAGCTTTATAGCTGTGTTGGTTAAGTCTCTCTCTCGGATAGTCGCTCCTCAATTGGCCAAAAATAAAAAATAAAAATAAATAAAATAACGCGTAAGGTAAACGGATTTTACGAGCGGTGCCGTTAGTTGTTAAGAAAACATAATTGTGCTGCAATTGGGTGAATTTTTGGCTTCGACGACAACACAGTTCTTTGAACGACAGCAGACAGACTACTATGAAGACTGGATACAAGACGCACTAACGTAAAGAAAACATATCTGCCGCCAAAGTGACTCGAACCGAGAAACCAGTAGCACAAGGAATAATTTTCAGGGGCGGGGAGGGGGGCCACATTGTCAACGGCTCTCTAGTAAATAACAGTAATTCGAAATTTTATCAACTAATTTACTAATAAAAAAAATACCTGTACGAATAAGGCCAACATCAAGGAAACTATATGTGTTGAGTAAGGGATGGTGCCTCGGGGGGGGGGGGGGGTCATAATTAATCGGCAGTTTCAACTATTGAACAGCACAACAAAAAAATCCTACAAGCTCGTTACTGAATTTTTTAACTGATGACATGAATACCGTTTTAGTACGTGATCTTGTCTGAATCTAAAAAAAAATTTTTTGGGGGGGGCACAACTGAAATCGAGGGGGGACACGTGCCCCCCCCCCCCCCACACCGTAGCACTGTCACTACGAGAAACACCCAGGCATAAGGATAGGTTGAATTTGAATGCTTGATCATTTCAGTGGCCACCTAATTTGGAATTTCGTTTTTCTCTTTTTCTGGATGCGACCGCTTAAGCAATTGTGGTCAGTATTGCTACTTCTTGCGTTTTTATTGTATGTGGTTTTATTTTTATTGACGACCCTTTTGGGTTTTTTTTACTGTTTTTCAATTGATGTAGATGTGTGAATTGTGTGAAAGTGTGTTGATATCATCACGAATCTCATTGTGAACTGTGACGAGAAAATTAATTCGAACTCATTTTTTGATTAAGGTTTCGGTTTCCCATGACCACAAAACTGTGGTTTCGTTTTTTTTGCCAAAGCCAAACTCTCTCTTACCCAGAGATTTCAAGAAAACTGTTAGTATAGTATTATTGGATAAATTTTACACAAAACAATGGCCTACCAAGAAGCAACTTAATACGTCACGAAAGTTCGCGTTCGAACGCGCAGCGTTGTTTCAAGCGGCCGAGGGAAGCATGTAAATATTTATTTATTTATTTATTTAAAGCAATCAATATAAAATTAATCTGAAAATAATCCTTCCGCGAAAATGCAGGGTGCCCATTTTATCGTGCCCACTTTTAAAACGCTCCTATTTAAATACTGTAAGTAAATTTGGCATCCACTTTATCACATTTTGAAGAACATATTGGTTGGAATTTAATAGGACCACAGCTTTTTAAGAACTAAGCCTTGGCGTCGTCAAAACAGACAAAAGGGTGGAACAATATGCAGTGCGTGAACGCACAGGTGGTCCTGAGATTATTTCATGAAAAAAAAAGTCTGTGACAGCGACACGAAAAGCGTACTACATTAAGTTTAATTGGGACAATGTCAATCAGGCGAACAATTCAGAGGATTATTGAGAAATTTGTAAGGTTGGCACTCTGCAAAATAAATCCAGCAGAAGGAGGACATTTGACCGATTTTCCGTACCTCTCGTAATGCTACGAAAAGTGCTTCTGAGGTCACCAGACAGATGAAAATATCGAAACACTGCAGGCTGCATTTGCTGCAAGTCCAAAAAATCTGTGCATTGGGCTCATTAGAAACTGGAATTCGGAAATCATCACTTCACACTATGCACCGATGTAATTGGAACTGTTTCCATCGACAAGACCTAATTCTTGAAGCTCAAAAACCACGCGATAAGGTTCCTGAAGAGACATTAACACGTGTAATTGATAACTTCACAGTGGAATGTAGTGCACAATGATGGTGGTCGCCTTAAGCATGTTACACGATTCTACGTTCAGTAAATGGTTAATGGAGTCGATTGCTAATAAATCCCAAACATGATATAGATCAGCTGCTGTGGTGCGAAACTACGTAAACTGCATACTGTTTGAAGTTTGCAATGTTTTGAAAGTGGGCACGATAAAATGGACACCCTGTAGTACCCTATAAATAATGTACTACGGTAAGCCATATTTCTGCACTTTACGTTTCATACAAGTGGTATGACCCGGATTCGAACTGTGAACCAGTTTATCGTCAGATCACTGCCATAAGGCCTTTACTGATATTATTACTACCACATCGTTAAGGGGGGGGGGATTGAGGCTTAATGGCGTGTCGACAGCTTGGTCATTAGCGCCAACCTCAGTCACAGTGCAGTGGTCCGGGTTGCCACTGCACCACACGTTACAGAGATATTATTCAAACCCCCAATCTAAATATCGTTAAGGGGGTATGGTAGTGATCGAGTGAGGGGTGTGCCGGTTTCAATCCGGATCATATCCGGCAAAAAAAGGAGCTTTCTTGTTTGGAACAATGATTATTTTTGTAACAACAGTAAAAGTAAAATTTTTATTTTATTTAAAATATTACCTTATGTTATTTTTCCCGTAATCGTGAGCACCCTTGAGGCCCTTTTTGGTCTGTGGCCCGGTGCTTCAACCCAAAGCACCCCCCCCCCCCCTGTGCATAAAGGTGGCTTACTGTACTACGCTATTTCTAGTGTATGATTTTCTAATGGCTTATTTCCAATTTACTTTTCTATGTTTACAACGATTTTGTGCCTACTTATTTCTACAACAATCAATCATCAGTTTCGAAGAATTTGACAACAACGATCAAAATGATAGAAAATTCCAAACACCATGTTAATGAAGCAGTTGTGCGTTCAAAACACAAATTTCAAAAATTTCACAAAGACGACATCCTATTTTACATTCATTTACTGACTCAATAGAACAAACCAAGACCACTGGTGAAAAATTACACCGTGGATACTACGTAACGTAGTAGTTATGTGTCATATCCGTACTTCAATCATCACCATAACATGATTATCCACCCTCTTTTGAACAGTTTAACACAGTGAATTCTAGAATGGTATTCCAAATTCAGGTATGGTTCGAATAAGGGCGTTAAAAATAATGAAATTAAAAGCAATGCATATCTCTTTAGAGGAGATAGTTCGTAGTAACACACGAAAGTATGTGTGTTTTGAGAAGTATTTTGACGCACGGTTTATAACGGAGAATTCACTCTACAGTACACACGTACGTCCAAATCGTGCAGCAAACTGACTTGGGTAATCTTCCAGTCGATACTTTACCAATGGATTATTTCGGGCAAGGTACAGACCGGTGACATTTCCCACACTAATATGGATCTGCCTTGGTGCACCCCACTCTAAGACATCATCAATACAGGCTGAAATTGACAAGAAACCATTACGAGCTTCCGCCACAGGCAACCGTCTTTGTGTCATCGGCAAACTTTGATTTGATCATTTTGGAATCCCCTCTGAAATCAGAAATAAAAATATGAAAAAAAAAAAAAAAGGATCGAGCCTAATACTGAACCGGAAATTAGCTTTCAAACTCGACAGACTTCCTTCCAAGATGGCTTCTATCTGGCAACTTATTTGCGAAAATAATATAATACGCCTCATTAATATAGCGCAAATATACGCTACATTAATAAGCTCAGAAAATATACGCCTAAATTAAAACGAATCAAAGTAATCTATACTAAGCTAAGCAAAAGGTGAAGAGTGAATACAAATGTGAATATGTTGCCAAACCAAAGAGCTCACCAAGGAGATCTCGCGCCTTATCTTCGCCTGAAGAATAACATGGTATCCACAAGTATCACGAAATAGACAGCAATAAGCGTTAACTAAACCAAAGTCAAAACAGCAAAGGAACACAAATAAGGTTTCCTGTAAGGTTTTAGATACAGCAGTGTTGCTGAAGTATTCAGTTCGTGTGAATACTACTGTCCTCAAAACCAACCAACAGAACAGACTGTTTCAAATGTTATTTAGTCTGTATTTTTTTACCCGGTAGAAGCTCACGGCTGGTGTTGTTACTGGGATTAACAGCATTACTGAAAAGTTGTAAAAAAAAAAAAAATTAGTCATGTGTATCATCAATAGGATGGTGAATTGAAAGAAGACAACTTGACTGAAGAAAGCTGAAATATTAATAAAAAAAAAAGGAAATTATGTATGGCTGTGTGTGTATTTGATTTTCATTAATTCCAAGCAACACGGTTTTAAATTTCCTCAATATAAGAACTTTTTTGTTCAATAATCTAAGCAAAAAAAAAAAAATCGTTTTTTTATTAATATTTCTGTGTTTAGGCGTCATAACATTTAAAAATTGGGCACTAATTTGATTGTAGTGAAAACCGACGTAAAACCCTTTTCTAATATTTGTTGAAGACAGCAGTTAGGTTTCAAGTGAACTTGATATTTCAATAACATTATACCACGAACCACGGCTGTTTACCGTGACGTCATCATGAGTTAGTCACTGACGAACGAGAAGAGCGGATCTTTGGCCGTCTGATTGGAGTATCCCCGTCACGTGATAGTCCAAACAGCCATGGCGGGTGGTATACGTCATCTGAAACTTTACAGTAAAGCTTATTCGTGTTCCATTGTTGTTGTGACTTTGATTTAGTTAAACCTTACTAAAACATCAAACGAGTTGGTTTTTGTTTTTATATCATAGAAAATGCTCAACAAATTAGCATTTTGTACATATTCAAACAAATAATTTTAGTCTCCAGATGCTTAGCAATGCGACAAGTTAGGACTCTTCAAAAGTTTATACCACGCACCAAGGCTGTTTGCCGTAACGCGCTGATCACGTGACTGGGCTAGTCCACTCAGACGGCCCACGATCCGCTCTTCTCGTTCGTCAGTGGCTAACTCATGATGACATCACGATAAACAGCCGTGGCTCGTGGTATAGAAAGGTGTAACGCCAAACTGATTGGTTGATCGTTAACGGCTTGGAATCGGTAACCCTAATCAATGCTTGACGTCATATCAGGGGAACAAAATACGCCGAGAAGAGTCCTGCTGAACAAAATTAATAAGGTTGTGCTTACAACTTCTGCGATTGCATTTAGAAATTCCCAGTAATTTGATCAGAGCCCGCCGATAATTTTGCATTGGCTTTGGAAAATGCCTTCTTTAATACCGAGTTATCAAGGTAAATAGGAAGACGGCATAGTGAACATGGGACTGTAGGACTAATTCCGTTGTCAATAACACCAACAGTAGTAAACTGGTTGTATAAAAGTTTGTATTTTGTTTGGATATCTGTGATTTTTACACCTTGGTTATATCCAGCTGGTTGCACCAGCCTGGTTATGGACTAACGAGGAATTACCACGCAAAAAGCAGGGGGGGGGGAGGAACAGTCAGTTTTAATCTTTTGGGCAAGACAAGCCTTATCATTAAACATCCTGTCGATACATAGAGCATCGTTTCGATTGCCAGGCAAAAATCAGGCCATCAAAAATCGTATATGCTCCGTATAGGGCGCGGCCGAGTGAACGTCTCAAACGGCGATTTTCGAGAGCAGATTTTTTGCCAATATGTAATAAATTAAATGAAGGAATGAGCTTTGTTGTCATGTACACGTAGAAAATGATAACTTTTTAAAAATTCAAAACAGCATATTTTGAAAACCGTACGAACGCCGACACAAAATCCGATTCGGTTTCGGTTTTCAGCAAGAACAGTTCGATACCAGCAATCGAAACCGATCCATCTCTACGAAATCAGTATCCAGATGCCCCAATCTATACCAACTCCGCAGCACAAACGGGGTACCCCAGCTTCATTCTCAAGACGAACGTACCTCTCTCCCCCCCCCCTTCTCTACTTGCACATGCATTTTTGGGATTAAAGCCACGTTCCCAAAACTTGATGCTTGGTCTGGGAAACTGAAGCATTTTACGCCCCATTTGAGGGCCTTCCCGAGGACGTATTTGCAACATATTGTTAAGCGAGTTTCAGCTGTTTTTCCTTAGACATTCTTCAGCATGAGAGGTCGTAAAATCCTAATTGTGACCAAATTCTCTGTTTATTTACCAAGTAAATTAAGTCATGGTTTAAAAATTGTGTTTTTTTTTTTAAATATTAATGCATAATCGTTAAGTAACATTGAATGATTTTGTAATTTTTTACTTTTCAAAGACCGAAAGATTTAGATGACGTTTCTGAATTAACTGAAGAGTTATTTTTAAATCACGGTGGCGATGGGCTAAGAGTAAAACGGCTACTAGCAAACCAAACTACCAACTCAGTCTTTAATTTTGATAACTTCGCTCGATTTTCATAAAGCTAATTGTTGTCTGACTTAGAATAACGAATATCTGACGGGAAAGCTTAACAAGTTTTGTTTTGTACAAACTTAGTTGACGTTTCGTCTATAAACCTAGCAAGAGCACACAGTAGGCCCTTGAAGATACAAGGCGATTTTTTAAGGTCTCTTATTGGTTAGAGGCTGCATTTGAATCGGCGTCCTCTTGGTTGGGAGGCCTGGACTCTTCTGCTCCCTTTGTTTGGGGTCCCTGTGCCCCCTCGTATAAACTTGGCGTTATGAATTGGACTTTAAATCATGTGATCTATACTTTAGGGATAACTCGATCAAGTTTGGGCATCTCTTATAACTATGATGCCTGTTAAGTCTTGGCGTCGATGGTCTAAGGCGTTGATGGTCTAAGGCAACAAATCAATTTTCAGTTTAGCCACTATAAACGATTTTCACGAAGTTCATTGATATCACGAATTTAAATGACGAAAACTAAGCTGGGATCCTTAACAAGATTTGTTTGGCACATGTTCACTTAATGCTTCCTCGTGAACTAATACAGCTCTTAAATCATGGAGATGATGTGGTAGCAACAGTAGGAGAACTACTAGCAAATATAACTACCAATTCAACTTTCAGTTTATTTTTATTTCTACACAGTTTATGTCGTCAAGTAGACTACGTCTTCTGGCTGTTCCCCGACGACAATCTCAGTTACTTCCGACAGGAGAGGGGGGGGGGGGGTGATGCTTCCCCAAGTGGGGGACACCCCCCCCCCTGTGGTGGCACCCATGTTCCAGAATTCCACAATGGTCACTACTGGGTCCAGTTTTATTTCAACTTTAAATGACCATATTCTTGAAATAAGCGTAGCATCATTTCTTTCTTTGCAAGTGACAGTGAGTGACCTTTGCCACCACAAAATGATGCAAAAATTACAATGAGAGTGTAACAATAAGTGGCAATGGTTTCATTAGCGATTTTTGTGAAAATGAAATTAAAACGTGCCACATAACTGCACAAAAAATATTTTCCTACAAAATAAATAAAACAAACACTTCATCAAACTACTTAAGTGTTCAAGTTGATCAAAATTTGAAGTTTTTGGCTGGTTTTAACTGGTTAAAAAGTTAAAACAAATCTTGCTAAACATCTTTCCAATAAAAAAAATGTTTAATAGCTAGAACCAAAAATTAATGTAATGTGCACTAAAATCTAGCCAACATTTTATTCGTGAATTAACTACGTAATAAGATTTTACTAGCCACATCGTTCGCTTCGCTCACTCCACTGGCGTTGATCCATCCTTCATGTAGTTTTTTTTTATTCCAAGAGCATCACAAAATCGATGCACTGATTATTTCTACACTAACTAATTGCAATTGTTGCTCTTAATTCGTTCATTACATTCCTCAGCACGTCTGCATTTCACGTACATCATTCAAAACATACGGTTTGTTTGTTTCAACGTTTGTACATCTTCTCCTCCAGAAGTAATCTCCTACTAAGGTGAGAGATGAAAGGTTGAGAGAGCAAAGCGAAACTCACATTGAAAAGGTTTAGTTTACGTGGAAAGATTGAGCTTTGCTTGCTCAATCTGCGCACCTCTTTGCTTCAGAAATACGAATGTTTTACACCCTTTTAAAACCAGGTATATGGTTTTGATTTTTTCCATACGTGCAGTAATTTGATACAAAACCAATTTTAAGATCTATATGTGGTATGTTGCAAAATACGTCGTCTATGAGGTTATTTTTTGCGTGCATCCTTTACTTGACGTTACTTTTTCAGGTTCTTTCGCATATTTGAGGGTCATAATATCATGTTACAGCGATGAAAATAGCCCTATCTGAAGCGTAATTTAATTATCTTACATTGGGTCCTACTGCCTTTTTTGTAGGTGCCTTGGTTCCGGAGGAGTAGAGGTGCAAACACGCACGCAAATCATACGATTTTAATGATGTAGATTTTTAGTACTCGCCCACCCCTCTTACTCCGTAGTATCCAATTGCTAAAAAATATTAATGTTACTGTGACCTTTTTTTTCAACAAGAAAATGTTACATTGTGTAACTAGTCGGTTCTATGGTGGGAACCAAAACCATGAATCGGAGTATTTTCTCGATCATCAGCCTTTACCATCGTCCATCGAGGTCAGGGACTTGGGGATTTGGTTTAATGGCAACATGAAGCCCTCCTTCCACTGTCAAAAGATTTCCGCCGCGGCTTTTAGACGTTCGGCAGTCGTATGTAGGTGCTTCACTTCGGGCAGTATTGCTAATAACGTTTGGGCATTCAAGGTCTTCGTACGCCCCATCCTTGAGTATGCGACCCCAGTCTGGTCTCCACATTTGGCCAAGGACATTGACCTCTTGGAGAGAGTCCAACGTCGGTTCGCAAAATACTTGCCTGGTTTCAGGGAAATTGACTATGGTAAGCGACTTAGCAAGCTTGGTCTAGAATTGCTGGAACTACGCCGAATCAAATTTGATCTTATTTTAACATATAAGATTCTACATGGGTTGATCTCCATTGATCTTCCTTTTTTCGATCTTGCCCCCCGCAAAATTTGTACCAGAGGCCACAATCTGAAGCTTGCTATACAATCTTCGCGTCTCGACTGCCGTCGTTATTTCTTCTTGCTACGGGTTGTTCCAATCTGGAATGCACTTGGGGCAGAGACAGTGAATGCCCCAACTGTTGCTGGTTTTCGCAGGCTGTTGGCTTTGGAACAGTTGAATGTGTTCCTTAAGCGTACCCTGGCCCCCCTGCATTAAACTCTGCCACCAGCAGAGCCCCCCCCCCCCTCTCCCCTGTTTTGGGAACGGTATCAGTGGCTCCCTGCCCTTTCGTCTTCCCTCCACGTAATATGTGGAAAACCAGTATATTTATTTATCGTGTTGTCAGGTGGAAAAAAAATTTCCCGATCCAACCAGAGTTTCGGCCACTTCTCTCACACTGAGTATGTTAACAAACTTTTATCTATTATTCAAAATTATTCATTACGCGACCAACTTCTTAACATGCAGCTCAATATCCGTCGACCGTTGTTGTTCGTTAAATTCCCTTCTTACGACTCTACAAACGGCCAGCTTGCAGCGCTACTGAGAAAGAAAATACAGAAACGCGCGAACATGGGCGTGCCCTTTCCTAAACTAACCTAACAGCTCAGTGACCGACCACTTCCACCGAAAATTACGTCACGCGTCAATAGTTTCGAACACAGCCTACTCGCTGGATGCACCAATGGGCACTGTCATAAACTCATTGAACAAGTCCTCAGCGCTGAAGCCCCCACCTCATCGAAGTAGTTTGTAAGCGCTCATTGAATTTTATGATACCTCAGTCATTGCCAGTAAACTGTCCGGCCCGACCTACAATAACCTATGTAAATATAGCAAAAGCTATTTCACGCAGGATGTTCGAATATAGTGAGAAGGTATGTCCTTTTAAGCTGTAATTTACCCGAAAATAATGTCAGCAGGAAATTTGTGGAAGTTAATTCTGGCTAGCCGAAAATTGGCCGAATTTTCAGTATAAGCCGCGGAATATTGAACAACAACAAAATACGGCTTCGCTTACCAGGAATAGAAAAGTTCTGTTGTTATAAACGTGTACAAGCAACTGATGGCATAGTTCGTCCAACATTTGTCGGTACAGAAACTCGTTTTTTTCCCCCCTTCGACACTAGCGTGTTTCTTAATCACGGTCTTTATTTATATGCTTAAAATTGAAACAGGGGCCTCCTATAGTGTGGGAGGGGGGGGGGGGTTGGGGTGCAACCCTGAAGCTAGCGTATCTAAAGAAATCACTGAATTTGACACGATTTCCTGCAACTTAGAGATGCAATTTTCATACAAATTCATTACAACTTTAAAAAAATGTTTCTTCGTAACAATGGCCCCTGTTCGAGGGGAGGAGTATTTGAGGGGGCGGAGCCCTATAAGCCAGTGTATGTTAAGGAAATCAAAGTAAATTTGAAACATTTTCCTTCAACGTAGAGTTGCAGTTTTTCATACGTACGGTAACCTATTAATTTTTACTTTTTCAAAAAATAAATTTTTTTTTAAAGGGCCTCCGTTACTGTGGTCTTCCCCGAGAATCCCCGGTTCCCGAGCGGCTCAATCCGACACTGCTTAGAAGACAGTCGGATCGTTTTTCGTCATAATTTCTTTGTCTTCCTGCCGTTTCTTAATTTAACGTTATAGACTAGGCCAATTTTCAGAAAAATGCACTGCAAGAAGCATTTCTTATAACAATTTGGCATTAGGTGTTTTTAAGGTATTTTGACCCCCCTGAGTCCGTAATTCAAGATGGCGGTCAAAATGGCGCCCAATTTTGCCAAATTTTGCCGATTATGCAAGAACCGTTAGTGAAACACAAAAATGGTTGAGATAAAAGTTGTTTGCAATAATGTAACTACAATTTCATTCCCAAACATTTTTTTCATATCTCTTACGGTTTTCAAGAAAAATGGATTTTAGGCCATTTTCTGCCATTTTTGGGCTAATTTAATGCTAACAGACGTCTCAATTTTTCTATTTACAAATTTCAACTGCGACTGCGTCGTGTCTAATTCAGGTGGATGGCTCCAATTAGACTCTTTCGAAAGGTGGGAGTGTCTTCTTTGCAACAAGGGGCTGGTATCATAGTCACCATTGGATTTTTCGCTCATTTAACTTTTCAACTGCTATTATGACATCTCTAATTTAGGTGAATGACCCCAATTAGATTCATTCGAAAGGTGAGAATGTCTTCTTTGAAACAAGGGCCATTGAAAGGCCCACGACTGTTATTAACCGAGCTACGCCCTTTTTACTAGGGGCTGGTATCACAGTCATCGTTGGATTTTTTGCTCATTTTCAACTTTTAACGTCTATTGTGACGTATCTAATTTAAGTAGATGACTCCAATTAGGTTCATCCGAACGGTAGGGATGCCTTATTTGCAACAAGGGTAGTTAAAAAGGTCTACCTAAATTAGAAACGTCTCAGCATTAGTTAAAATTTGTAAATCAGCGAAAAATCAAACGGTGACTGTTATACCAGCCCTTAGTAAAACGAGCGTAGCTCTGTTCCTTACAGTCATAAACCCTTTCAACCACCCTTGTTGCAAAGAAGACAGTCCTACCTTTCGAATGAATCTAATTGGAGTCATCTGCTTAAATTAGACACGTCACAATAGAAATTGAAAGTTGAAAATGAGCGAAATATCCAACGGTGACTGTGATACCAGCCCCAAGTAAAACAGGCATAGCTCGGTTACTAACAGTCGTAGACCTTTTCAACTACCCTTGTTTCAAATAAGACAGTCCCAACGTTCGAAAGAATCTAATTGGAGCCATCTAACTAAATTAAATATGTCACGATAGAAATTGAAAGTTGAAAATGAGGGAAAATCCAACGGTGACTGTGACACCAGCACCTAGTAAAACAGGCGTAGCCCGGTCTCTAACAGACGTAGACCATTTAAACTACCCTTGCTGCAAAGAATATATTCTCACCTTTCGAATGAACCAAATTAGGGTCATCTACCTAAATTTGACGCGTCACAATAGCAGTTGAAAGTTGAAAATGAGCGAAAAATCCAACGGTGACTGTGATACCACCCCTTAGTAAAACAGGCTCAATTCCTAACAGTCGTAGAACCTTTAAACGACCCTTATTGAAAAACTGACACTCCCACCTTTAAAATGAGTCTAATTGGGGTTATCTTATTAAATTATACACGTCACAATAGAAGTTGAAAGTTGAAAATGAGCGAAAAACCCAACGGTGAATGTGACACCAGCCCCAAGTAAAACAGGCGTAGCTCGGTTACTAACAGTCGTAAACCCTTTCAACTAGCCTTGTTTCAAAGAAGACAGTCCCAACTTTCGAATGAATCTAATTAGAGTCATCTGAGTAAAACACATCACAATAGAAATTGAAAGTTGAAAATGAGTGAAAAATCCAATGGTGACTGTGACACCAGCCCCTAGTAAAACAGGCGTAACTCGGTCCCTAACAGACGTAGACCCTTTAAATGACCTTTGCTGCAAAGAAGATATTATCACCTTTCGAATGAATCTATTTGGGGTCATCTACCTGAATTAGATACGTCACAATAGAAGTTGAAAGTTGAAAATGAGTGAAAAATCCAACGGTGACTGTGATTCCAGCTCCTTGTAAAACGGGTGTGGCTCGGTTACTAACAGTCGTAGACCCTTTCAAAGAAGAGTCCCAAATTTCGAGTGAATCTAATATGAGTCATCAAACTGAATAAAACACGTGACAATAGAAAATGAAAGTTGAAAATGAGCGAAAAATCTAATGGTGACTGTGACACCAGCCCCTAGTAACACAGGCGTAGCTCGGTCCCTAACAGACGTAGAACCTTTAAACGACCCTTGCTGTAAACAAGACATTCTCACCTTTCGAATGAATCTAATTGGAGTTATCTGCCTGAATTAGACACATCACAATAGAAGTTGAAAGTTGAAAATGAGGGAAAAATTCAAGGGTGACTTTGCTACCAGCCCCTAGTTAATCAGGCATAGCTCGGTTCCTAACAGTCGTAGACCCTTTCAACGACCCTTGTTGCAAAGAAGACACTCCCACCTTTCAAATGAGT
>JAHWFP010113215.1:2832-14514 GCA_023313725.1 Lithobius niger
CCTCCTCCAAACAAAAACGACTCACGGGTCTCACGGTAGCTTGAGCGAATTCTGTTTTTAAAATGCTAAAGATAGCACTTTTAATGATTAGCGTTATAAATTCTACAAATAAAGGTGGTTCAAAAGTACAAAATAATGGTGTAAATCTTTCAAAAATTCCTCAATTTTCTTTTAGGGGAAAAAAAGTACATCCGATTTACATCCCCCCCCCCTCCCGTTTCGCTGACGTTTGACCGACCTTGTCGGATGGTTAGGCCACTAAAAATTAATTAAGTGGTTCTCAGGAGTGCACGTATGGGTTGTTTCTTAGCGCATGAAACGTTTTTATGACGTTGTCTAAAAAAAAGTGCCAATACTCATCAGGACTTTCACCAGACATTACCTGAAGCCGGTGAGCACTCGAGCTCTTTACTCCATTCATATGATCGCCTAGATACGAATCTAATGATCGTTCATAGGCATATGTCACAACTAAAAACTTGTGAACAAAAGAATGACTTTTATAAAATGTTCGACTTTTGCACGCTGATCCTAGCATTAAAACAAAGATACTGTACTCCACAACAAAATATATGCTATTGATTTCGATTTGTTTGGTAAAAAAAAAAAAGCCATCGCCCGCATCTGATAAAACCACGAATAAAACGTAAATAAAAAACCCGCCCGCTCGCATCAATTTTTTTTTTCATACCACTCCCGAAAACCACTTAATTAATTTTTAGCGGCCTTAAGGATATCTTTGACTATAGAGCAGTGACACGAGGTAGCATCATTGTATAAGCTAGAGCTCTAAGCTGGAGCCCTATGGGTTAGCTGCAAGGGGCACTGCAGAGAGAAAGAGAAGGGCGTCATACTGAAGCCGATGCTGTGAAGAGTGATTTCTTAGACCTAAAACGCGCGATTTTTGTTGTTGGAAAAAACAACGTTATTTTAAGCCTAAGAAATCCGCTCTTCCGTTGTTTTTCCCTCCATTTTTATGTAGTAGTGCACCTTGTAGTTATGCCCTCCAAAACCCATACCGGTGCCAATCTGGTGCCAATATGGCCGCAAATATCACTGCTCTATACCCAGGAAAGATTTTATTGAACCAGGAAGAATTTCCTATCGCTTAAATAAACATCATTGAGGTATCAAACGATATATACTACGAACCAATAAATAAATTACAGTTTACAGCGGAGTGTACCAAGCTGCATAGTACGTAACCGTAAAAATATTTGCAACCGTAAAAATACGGCAACTCACCTGTCGATACATGGTGGCAGGCCAGGAAGTGATTGATCCTGATGTTGACTAGCCTGTTTCTTGACCTTGGTCTGCGTGCGTATACCTACTGCTTCCTCGCTAAAACTTTCTCTTCCACCCTATACAAGTAGAAAAAAAAAATGTTAATGATCTTCCATAATTTTACAGTGGGCACGAACAACGCCCTCTGGCAATTATAAGGGTCGGCTGTCACTCCCGAATATTGACCTTGAGGTAAAGCGCGGGGAGAATTTTTTGGTTTTTTTTTTTTTTTGCTACTTGAAAAAAAAAAGACAAGCTTGTGAAAAAAAAAACAAGCAATGTAATCTCAGATGGTAGGTACACTGGTTTAATTGGTGATCATTGGTCTTATATTATAACTTGATGACGTGACCGGAGTGCTAATTCGCCATCAGTTGATGTCGTTATAGACATCATGCCTTGCAGTTGTTTGTTGCACGTTGATTTCGTCATAATTTTCCCAAATGTAGTTTTCACTTTCCCATGGAACAGTGAAAATTCCACAGTAAAATTCAATTCAGTCCTTCGTAATGAATAATATTTTTGGTTTTAACAGATAGGCCTAAATATCCGGTTTGGTTTTTTGTTGTTGTTGTTTGATTACCATTGTACTGATTCAACTTGCTTCAAAGAGTAGCTACTGAGTCCAGAAATATTTCCAGCTATAACCGTGCGCCAAATCAAACGACATTAAAAACAACCCGGATTAAACAGGACGGAAAGCGAACGGCTCAAAAAGTGTTAAACAAGTACAGATGCAAACCTATTTACGTTGCCTTTTGGACTTAAATGTCAGACTGCGTAAGCGGGGAAACGAACGCACGACCTTTAAAACCAAAGGCCTAGGTCCTACCGCTCAGCCATACTGACACGGCTGTCATTATGGCTCATTGGTAGGACTTCGGCCTTTGGTTGTAAAGGTCGTGGGTTCTATTCCCCGCTCAGGCAGTCTGACATTTAAGTCCAAAAGGCAACGTAAATAGGTTTGCATCTGTATTTATTTAACAAAACAGCTAGCTATGACAATACAGTCTGGACTAAGTCAGCCGAAGCGGGAGAAAAAGACGCAGGGAATAAATTTGGAAAAGAAAGCTGAGGAAATTTTTTTTTCATGCTGCAGTTTTTATTTTGTGGTAATTTAGGTTAAATTACTTTCCTTGGCTCTGATTTCACCAGGCGGTGTCAGCGTTTCACCTTATAAGAACTTACGTAATTTTTTTTTTTCAACTTTTTTAACTCACAGTTTTTCCTTGTTTTTTTTTTCAATTTCCACACGGTTTTTATTTCCTTGTGCATTTTCTTCCTTCTGCTTTATTTTTCGCAGACTTTTTCCAGGCTTTTATTTTTTTACTGCCATGACTATTTTTTTCTTATGATTGTTTGTTAACAAGTGCAATTCGCTCCGATTTCGACTTACTGTAATAATTGTGGTGAGGGAACCACTTTAGTGGCTGTAGCCGCTGAAATGAATTATGATCATTGTGTAGGAGACCCACAATTAATCAAAGTTTTTTTTTCATGTATGTCGTTCTAGGCTGTGTGAGACTACCAACCTCCTTTAGCAACTTTGCAATCGTTTAATGGTATGTCCTGGATAGCGTTTGTTTTCAAGGACCTTAATTTATACGTTTGCAAAGTTTTAAAACGGCACAAATCGTGTTGCAAAGGAGAGTTTCGGAGTTTGCAACCCCTTTTATATACACCCTAAGGACAGAATTAGTACTTCGGAATACCTCCTATAGAGAGCGCAACGAGTTTGACTTGTAATTATCTGATCACTCTGTGAGTTATGCAACAATTACTGTGCATAATTGACCTACTTTTGCCTTTCTAAGTGCTTTTTGCGTAGTGAGTGCTCGCTAACAAAAAATAAACAATAGAGCAGCGTCATGTGACGTCATATTGGCTACGAGAAACCATTTGGAGGTAATAGCTACAAGGTGCACTAGATTAAAATGTAACGGAAAAACCGGCACTTCTAGTCAAGGCAGTGCTATGGGAGCGGATTTCTTAGGCTTAAAAGAAAGTTGTTTTCTCCAGCAACAAAAATCGCGCGTTATAGGCTTAAGAAATCTAGTCTAATAGCGTTGGCTTCAATAAGACGATCTTCCTTTCTCCCTCCAGTGCTCCTTGCAGCTAACCCAGTTACTGGCTCCACCATAGAGTTATACACAATAATACTACGTCGTGTCACTGCCCTACAGAGCAGTGACAATTACCGCCATATTGGCACCAGTATGGGTTTTGGAGGGCATAACTACAAGGTGCACTACATAAAAATGGAGGGAAAAACAACGGAAGGGCGGATTTCCTACGCTTAAAATAACGTTGTTTTCTCCAACAACAAAAATCGCGCGTTTTAGGTCTAAGAAATCACTCTTCACAGCATCGGCTTCAGTATGACGCCCTTCTGTTTTTCTCTGAAGTGCTCCTTGCAGCTAACCCATTAAGGCTCCAGCATAGAGTTATACACAATAATACTACGATGTGTCATTGCCCTATAAGCAGGCCGGTAATTATTAGGAATAACTAGTTTTCACAACATGGACATAATTCAACTACCTGTCGATTCCTTTCGTCGTTACGGCTCAGAAAACCATAACGAAAACCTGCACAAACGCTTATTAATTTTTAAAAAGAATTATTAAAACATGTTAAAAAGCTACTCACAGTAACAGTGACGCCGACGCCATGCGGCGAGGTGGGAACACAACAAGAAAACCTGATTTCGACCAGAACATTTCTAAACGGAAATGATCTCTAGGTGGACAAGTGTTTGGTTGGCCGTTTATGGTGTTATACAGTATGTTATTTTTCTGCGTAAAATATGCCAACTAGGGTGAATCAAGGTCTCTCTATTCACGAAAATGGTGATAATTTTTTCCCAAATTACGTGCCACGCTCGCTGCAGCAGAACATGTAACACTAGATACTGCAACCAAAAATTTGTCCGGCCAGAGATAATTTCCGTTTACTAATGTTCTCATCTAAATCGTGATTTCTTGCTGCGCTCTCACCTCGCAGTATGGCGTCGGCGTCACTGTGGCTGTGAGTGGCATTTTCACATATATTAATAATTTAAAAAAATAAATAAAAATTAGCTTTTGCGCATATTTTCGTTCGATTTTTTTAACCGTAACGACGAAAGATTCGACAGGTAGGTGAATTAAACCGATAGCGTGAAAAGTAGCTCTTCTATATATTTACCGGTAGGCCTACGCCAACTAATCGAATGTCAACTGCCATGGTGTCCATCGTGTACGGCAAAGAACAGTCCTTGTGGCTGATCTAGGAATTTATTGTGAGGGGGGAGGGGGAGAGAGCGGTAGCTGGCAAGATGTTACAAATACCGTGTAGGTTTATACGTGGTATAAGCCTAAGATTTTTATTATGGGGCGGGGGGGGGGGGTAGCGCAGGAACAATTAAATACAAGCATACTTGACTAATCAAAACTTTTATTTACCTGCCTTTCTATGTGCAGTATTTTCATGGTGGCTGTAATTTCATATACGAGAGATTGAATTAAGGCCTTCCTCTTCTAAAGGCACTGTCGAGGAGTGGCACTCGGCGTGTCGCCGCAGTCGCCGTGAGGAGGTTGTGTTGGCCCGTTTGCGAATTGGTCACACCCGACTTACTCACTGTTTCCTTTTGCGGGGGGTTGACCTTCCTGAATGTTCTTGGTGTCGACGGCCACTTACGGTCCGGCACTTACTTGTTGATTGTCGCCATCTTGCTGGTGTTCGTCGTCGGTTCCATCTTCCGCATGACATTGCGCGTCAGTTGGGCGATAAGTCTGTCCTCCTATCCGGTGTTTTTCAATTTTTGCATGAGGTACAGATGTATGACAAGATTTAGATTAGGGGTTTGAATAACATCTCTGTAATGTGTGGTGCAGTGGCAACCCGGACCACTGCACTGTGACTGAGGTTGGCGCTAATGACCAAGTTGTCGACGCGCCATTAAGCCTTAATCCTCCCCCCCTTCCTCTTCTATAAAAAAATGTCACACACCTCTAAGGAGGGGGGAAACTGTCCCATCCAACCGTCCTCCCATCCATATTTCTTTAGCAACCCCCCCCCCCCACCCAACCTGCACTCTCAGTGTTGCCTATTTTTCAAATCCCACAAATAACACTATTATTAGCACATTGAAAGCGTGGCCTACCTGTATCTATGTTGTTTGTGCAAAGTGATAGAATCTGCAGCAGCTATAGCTGCATTACGTCACTGAAATGTGATTACATGGTCCTATAAATCTCCCATGTCAAACCAACCCCCTCCACTTTCCGATCAAAAATGAATAATGTTGTTGCGTGTGCAGGAAAACCGTAATAAGCATGTTACTATAACTGAGTTTCCTTATAATCATGCGGATATACGGTTGATGTCAACTGATGCCGCAGCGTGTTTTTTTCTTCAGTTTCGTTTGGGATGTTTGTGTTGTTTGGCCTAGGCGTTGGAATGTAATGAAGATTTTCATCGCGTTGGCCCTGTTGACTCAATCAAACTGTTTTTCTCTCGTTTGCAAGCGATTAAGTGCCTGATTCCATGAAGCGGATTTCGGCTTCATTAGTTCAGGGCGGCAACTTATTTCCTTCAAAGGGGCACGGTCATCTGTCATTATGTCATTCAGATATGCTGATTCAGTCAATATGTGGTTCGAGAAGGTAATGGATTATTATGTCCGCCCCTGACGGCACGTTTAAGAACCACAAGGTCATAGACGCAAGGCATAGATTTTAATTTTCGAAGGGTAATTCCCCTCTTGATCACAAAATAAAAGAACAAAAACTGTGATTTCTAAAAGACAACACTGTTTCCGACTATCCGCAAGTCGTTATCTTGAAAACGAAGGAATTAAGACATATTGCAGTGCGTTGTTCATTACATGTGAGAGAAAGCATGGACGTAAATACGTGGGCGTCTTCTAATGCTCCCTTTCTTTTTTACAAACAAAATTGGGTGGAGAATGGACATACACGATACACCATCTGTACGAATGAAACAAAAAAGGAAACTACAGAAGCCATTACAAAACGATTAGAGTTCCCTAGAACGAAACTAACTGTAATTTGAACTCCAATTCAAGGTATCAAGCAAAACAAGACAAAATCCTTCTCAAGATGGCGACTTGTGGATAGTCGAAAACAGTGTTGTCTTTTAGAAATCATAGGGTTCGTTCTTTTATTTTGTGACCAAGAGGGGAATTGACCATCGAACATTAAAATCTTTGTCTTGCTTCTATGACCTTGTGGTTCTTAACCTGCTGTCAGGGGCGGAAATAATCATCCATTATGTCATTCAGGTTATTTGTGGAAGTTGCCATATTTGATGTTGACTGATGTTTATTAGAGTGGGTTGAACAGCAAATGCTTCTGATACCTTTTAGCGCAATAAAATAAATTAACTGAACAAAAAACTGCTTCTCCGTTTAAGAAAAAAAGCATTAGAGCTCGTATCACCACGGAACTGACAGCTGTGAATGGACACACACACACAAAATGGATTAACGAAGCAAACTATAAGTTGAACGCCAATTCAAGGATTATTTTTATTCCTTGGTAGTATCAGATAGTGAACGTGACTTGTGTTTGAATGTCTGTGAGTGTATGTGTGGGTGTGGTTAATTTGTGTATTAAGCCGCGTTTTGTTATGTGGGTTTATGCGCATGAGTGGCTGTGCGCTTATTTTTTTTGTGTACACTTGTAATATGAAAAATAAGCTCTCTCTTCCTATTTAAGGGCGTTTGTTTTGTACAATTCTAGGGAATTAGGATTGTTTTTACACTGTGATAATGTCAAAAAGTGAACGCAATTTGTGTTTGAAATGGACCATGTCTTTGAGGGTATGTGTGGGTGTGTTTAATTTGTGTATCAGGCCTTTTATTATTTTAAGAATTTCTCTTTGTTTCTTTGATACCTTTGAATTGGAGTTCAAAATATAGTTCCTTTCGTTCGAGCGAACTCTAATAATTTTTTATGGCATTTTCGCTTCCTTTTTATGCTTTGTCGTGTATATGTCCATTCTCCGCCCAATTTTGTTTAAAAAAAAAGAAGCTACCGTGCTATACCCTGTTATAAAAAGATTTATAACCGTGCTCCGTTCATGCTTTCTCCCATGTCTAATAGAAAACGTTGAAGTAAAAAGCACAGTAACAGATTATATGAAGTCAAACCAAGCAGTGCTACATAAAAATATGCAAACAACGTTTCGAAAATGTTCAATTTTCGTCATCAGGTTAGCAATAAAACTAAAGCATGGCAAAAGCCACTAAGTCATCCGACATTAAATGCATAAAAACAGTGATTTAAAACGGATAAAAACCACCAATTTCTCCCCTCAAAAGAGGCAGAAATGGCAGCTGAAATGCAGAACCCACCTGCTCCGTTGGAAAACCAAGTCGCAAGATGGTTGCAATTGAAAATTTTCGAAGCGTTGTTTGTGTATTTTTATGTAGCACTGCTTGGTTTGACTTCATATACTAGAAAACACACTGTAGTGGGTTTTAATTTAGCGTGTTTCAGCCCAAATTCATAGCTCAGATCATACTTTTTGCCAGCAGTTTCAGTAATCGCGGCAATTTGGAAACAATTCAAATAGCCTGTACGTCTCTTATTGAATTAGGAACCCATGGCTGTTTTAGGAAGCACGAACTCAAACTGGGTTATCTACCCCCCGACAATGAGATGGACAATTTTGCTGGAAAATTCGAGCGGAAAACCCATGATCTTTGACATGTCACAATCGACAATGCCGTTTATGTTTATACTCTGAAGTTTATGACTGACATGGCGGTACCTTAGAAACTTTCGACTATCTGTGACCTAAACCGTGTGCACTTTAAAATTTTACTCCCAAAACTTATTGTGCTCTTGTGCTAAAAGTTTGCTCTCTCCAGGGATCTGAGCGCAGCACTATTTGAATTTGTTGTGTGAGTGGCCTCATGTAAGGCCTCAGTGACGTATCCAAGTGTAGTGTGATTGGATTGAACCAAGTGAATATTTTAAGTACCAGGACCGGTTTAACCTGTGGCCACACCAGTTCTGTTTCTGGCCACCAACAGGGAAATGAAACTTTTATTACTATTATTTTGATCTCCAGGGTCCCCTATACATCATGCTATAAATGTCACGGTGGTGAAAATTGTATTATTACAATATTTACCCCCAGGTTCCCTACATTTTGCTAATTTTCGCCCTTTCGTGCCACCAATACGGCGGTGAAACTTTTATTATTACAATATTGATCTCCAGGGTCCCTGCATTATACTAAATGCGACCCTTTCTTGCAACCAATACGATTGTGAAAATTGCATTATTACAATATTGACCTCCAGGATCCCTCCCTTTAATGCCACCAACACGGTGGTGAAACTTTTATTACACTATTGATCTCAATAGACCCCGCGATATGCTAAATGCCGCCATTTCTTAACGCCAACAGGGCGGTGAAACTTTTATTATTATAATATTGATCTAAATGGTTACCCTGCATTACGCTAAATGCCGCCCTTGACTGGAGAACATTTTGGTGAGAAACTGCCATTGAGTAACATCATTGCGTTCGGCCCTGCAGGGCTAATAATGTTTATGAAATGAATCTGTCGTCAGCTGAAATATGAAGGAACTTGCGTCGTTAAAAATTGATCGTTTCTTGTGTCGTCTAGACCTAGGTTTGTAGAGTGTTTAGCTTCCATATGGTGGTACTGATGAATATGTAACCACTAGCTGATTGCCGTGTTTGTTGGGACGATTTGCTCTCCCATGTGTTTGTTACTAAAAGAGTGTACCCCGTCTATGTATATTTGTGCACACTAGCTATAACAAACACTGATTTTTTTTCGCTTCGCTCACTAAATCAGCGCCGCCTCCTGACTCCATGCACTTACATATGAATATTGGCACCAGAATTTAAGAAGCATGTCTAGGTATAACAAAGACCAAATCTTTATCCCGCAGTCTTGTCAGTTTTTTTTCTAATAGTTGTAGAAAGTAAATAGTGTTTTCAATAGTGTGGTCATCGTAGCGTAGCTGAGCGGTGAGAGAGCTCAGCCTGGTTGCTGGAGGTTTGCGGATCTGGTCAAACCCTTGGAAATGGCATCTTGGCAAAGCCCCCGCCAGGACTGCCGGCCAGGGTAGCGTGAGAGGCTACCATGCTCCTTTAGCAGCTATGGGATATATTCTGGCTAATTATGGACAATCTTTCGGCCCCGACATGCCTCTTGGATCGAATCCCCGGGCTGGCACCCCTTTACCAGCTATTTCGTATTCTCTAAAAATCTGATAATGTTCAAAATTGAGTCGGTTCAGCCATACAAGCAATAATTGCTTTGGCAGACTTAAGGCTAAGGCTCGTCAAAATTTCTAATCCTTTTGTTTTAATCGTCCACAGCAACAAAACCTTTATCAAGCGCTTAATGCCTCATTCAGCGTGCTGTGGCTTGACATGGCGTCACCAGCGCGGCCCTGACTGTCCCCAGACTCCATGGGTTCGAGTACGCTATTGTCTTTACTGGATTCTGGGCAGAAAGCAAATATCGTTTTAAATATTTAACTGAGTTTCACTAATTATTTCTGCAGTGGTGACTTTTTTAAAGTTAGGTCGGTCGCGGGATTCGACCCGGCATCCTATTGGTTTGGAAACGAGGATGCTGACCATTGGGCTAGGGTGTTGCAGCTCGCTTTGCTCGGGGTCCCCGGGGCCCCCTCACAAAGCTTGCGTCGCGCGTGTGGACTTACTTTTTGGCGCTAACACTTTATGTTCTTTTTCAAGGACGTAAGTAGCGAAAGGGTTTTAAACTTGGCAAAGAAAAACGTTTATTAAACTGCATGTACCTGAAGCATTGTTTATCCATAAAAATTTAAGTGGTCAAAGGGTTTCAGTTTCAGTTTATTGCCAACAATCATTCCGTTTACAATCATCGATTATCCTCGTTATTAGAAGAGATTGTTGTAAGTATAGTCACCAGCCATTCTTCATTCTGCGGAGTGGTTAATGCTCGATATACAAAACCATTTGATCCCCCTTTTTTTTTAGCCATTCCACATTGTTTGTGCAAGCTGGTGGCTCGGGTCGCTGGAAACACCGGTTCTCGTCAGATCCCCGAAGTTAAGCAGCATTGGGCTGGATTGATACTTGGGTGGGTGACCGCCTGGGAATCTGGCTGTTGCAGACATAGGGCCTTAGGGCTTTGGGCAGATGACCAGGAGTGGTTAACGCTCGTTAAACTCTTTGAACCCTTTGTGTCTCGGTTGACTGTGTGTCCATTGTACAGCTCCAAAGCTCTACAGCTCGTTTTTATTATTGTAGATAGATAGATGGATTTATTTTACGAAACAACTGCCTTTTGGGAAAAATATGTTGAGTAACAACGAATGTGTCTTCCACACACTGACTTATACTCAATGCAGTCGAGGACCACACCCGGGCATTTTCATTGTAATTTTGTATATTTGGCATTTTCAGGAAAACGACTTACTGGAAAAAATTAAACAACTCAATGTTTAAATCAAAAAACGTAATTTGTTTGAACTGTAGTCTGGGAATTTGAAATTCGGTGAAATTAAATCGCCCCTTCGCTGTAAATAGGGGTAGCCAACGAACAGGTGGGGTCAGATAGATTGCATGTATGGTCAGTTATCATTAGAGCGGTAGCTAGCAGTGGGGCGGAGGGACGGGGGTCGGGCGAGTCCTTCTCCATACAATTTTGAAAAAAAGATGTAGGCTTAATTACGATTATTTTTAAAGGATGACTCCCCTTTTTTTTTTATCAACAATGAACAATTTGTAAGCATAAGAAACATCGTAATAATCTTCTAAAAGACAAGAAAAATGAGCCAGTATGACTTTGCAACCTTCCTTTCTCTCTATCAAGTGGGGTGGGGAAGCATCTGCGCCTCTCCTGAAAGGATTGGGGGGCGGGGAAGCGAAAATGACATAAAAAGTTTCAATTGGGATACGTGAAAGTTGGTATTTCTGGGAGAGGGCATAAAACTGTTGCGTTGCCCTTCTAGATTTCAAAATTTATCGCTATAGAATTAATTGTCATTCTGACTTTATTCATGTTGGACGTGTTTTATATCAAAGAACATTGCTAGTGCTATCATCCAACACTGCTAGTGCTATTATCCAACATTGCTAGTGCTATCATCCAACATTGCTAGTGCTGCCATGCAACATTGCTAGTGCTACCATCCAATATTGCTAGTGCTATCATCCAACATTGCTAGTGGTATCATCCAACATTGCTAGTGCTTTCATCCAACATTGCTAGTGCTACCATCCAACATTGATATAGTGCTATCAGCCAACATTGCTAGTACTATCATCCAACATTGCTAGTGGTATCATCCAATATTGCTAGTGCTACCATCCAACATTGCTAGTGCTACCATCCAACATTGCTAGTGCTTTCAT
>JAHWFP010113219.1:9876-26812 GCA_023313725.1 Lithobius niger
AAAATTAGGCCTAAAAGCTGGAAATTAAGACTTAAATCACATTGCCACGGCAACGTCAAGTTTCCGCACCGTTTTGCATACGTGAATAAAGCCCTAACCAGAGTGGCTGCTCGCGGCTGCACGGCGTCGCAGTATGGTGTAAAAAAGACTTCAACATTGGCCCTTAAACACAACACCAACCTAACGATTACATCAATTTTCACCTTGTAGGCACGTAGTTACGCATTACTTCGCACAAAATTTGCTTCTGTCTGGAGAAGGCTTAAGCCTACTCTCGAACCCTATTGTCCATTAGCTAATACTTATAAAATTAAAACGGCAGCCAAAAATTAGGCCTGAAAGCTGACAATTACGCGTAAATCTAAAACTAAGCGAAAACCTATAACACATTTTTAACCGGCAATTGTGTTTTAGATTATACAGGGTGAGCCAAAAGTCCCTTGCACCACAAGCCAGCATTGGAATTACCCACTTGACTCGTGGGACTTTGTTTTGTCCTTAAGATGGGGGCCACCCCATGAACTTACTTTGAGACTCCATTGCTCCCCTCAAACCCAAATATGAAATTCAACTTTATTCTCTTGAGAAATGGCTTTTTGGTTCTAATTGGGTAAATATGCACATGGCGCAGCCAAGGTGATCGCCGAAAACGCCATGCTAATTTGATGAACGGGATGCGTTTTTTTTATATCTTCATTGTAGCCCCACGTCCACAGGAGGGCTTACCTGAACGGTGCAGGAAATTGTCTGGTGCACAAATCATAGGTCCTTCACCACTGAGATTACACACCTGACGCATAGGACCGACCAACGTTTGTCCCTAAGATGCGGGGCATTGCATGAGCTATCATTGGCACGCCACCCCCCCCCCCCCCTCCCTCAACTCCCAGTTACAAAGGTTCTCTTTGTTCCTTAAACTAAACAGAAAAAAAATCCTTGAGTCCGGCAGTTGATTGGGAACGTTCAAATAATACGTTTCAAGAAATAAGCTATTTTATCCCCCCATCCCCTCATGATTCATCGTCATCAGTTGACGAACAGGCGTAGGTGATAGTGTCTTCGGTTTTTTCCTCGTGGGAGATGTAAGGAATCAACTGTTCAATCCAAGGATGTCAGTCATGTTTATTGTATGGAACAGAAATAAACTTGGTAGTTATCGGGGGTTAAAGGTGGCAGGGTGACCCTTCATGACCTCCCCCCCCCCCCTCCCCTCCAAAGGTCCTTTGATGGGTGCACCGGACAATATCCTGCTGCACGGTGCAGGGCAGCCCTCATGTGGGTGTTGGGGCTACATTGAAGGTGTCATAAAATGCATTCCGTTTATCCAATTAGCACGCTGTTTTCAGCGATCATATTGGCTGGATCATGCGTATATTTCCCCCATTGGAACCAAACAACTATTTCTCACAAGAAAAAGGTTAAATTTTATATCTGGGGGTTGAGGGGGACAGCCCCCTCCCCCACCCACGATTGCTCATGAGGTGGTCCCCATATTACGGACAAAGCAAAGTAATATGAGTGTCAGGTGGGTAAATCCAATGCTGTAGAGCTTTTGGTGCGGTGCAAGGGATTTTTGACGCGCACTGTTTAATAGAGATCGCTGTTCCAGTGCGTAGTAGAGGGACACGCCTCAACATTATGGAAAGTTGCCGAAGTGAACAAAAGACCAGTGACGACTACGTAGCAGCTTGTTTTTTTTTGTTTTTTTTTTTATTTATAACATTTTAACGTCCTTAAAAGACTCTCGACATTTTTTAGAATTAAAATGCTGCGCCTCATTTTTGTGAAAAATATCCAGTTGTGTGCCTTTATTAGAAAACTTGCTATTCTAACGTGCCCTTTTGGGAGTTACTTTAAGTTTTTGCTAAATAACTTCAGAAACATTAAAATACTGTATTGGAATGTCAAAATCGGTCATTTTTGGATGAGGCTTCGTTTTGCGGTTAACAATAAACTTAGAAAGTATTGGTGCTCCATACCAGCACAGATGATTAGCGAACGTCGGCTCCAGTGTTGCTTTCCATTGTTGGAGGCGCGTGAACATGGCAACAAAGGTTTGTCCATTTATTTTTGAGCGGTACTGTACATATTACAAATGACAATGACGAATGATGAATGAAGAATTTAAATTTGTTTTGTGTCAATCCCGTTTACAAGTTTTGCAGAAGGAAATGAAGCTACAGTTAAGACGAAGTTAAAATAAACAACTAACCATCGTAGCGTCCGGAGACTGAGGTGAGACCACTTACGGCCTGGAAGCCTGTTGCCATAAGGCTACGACAGATGTTTGTTTGTTTATGAAAAATGAAAATAGTAAAAAAAAAAAAACTCGTCCTCTTGCTCTCGGCGAACATCTTACTTGTTTTAGCGAGCATACTACGGAAATCAGTACCACAATCTTAAAATTATTAGTATCTAGGCTACGCCCGTCGCAACTCAAGTGACTTAGGTTGGGGACGTACGGAGAACGGATTTTTCTCAACCGCTTTCTTCTTCTTCTCAACCGCTTTCTTCTTCTCCGCACTCTTGTAACAATGGAACAGTGTAGGATCGCAACAATGGTTTTCGGTTTGGGTGCTGGGATATCTCAGCACTGCTTTCCTTTTTTTTTTTTTTACATCTGTCACAAATACGGCATAAACGCCAACAACTCGAATCGCCTTTCGTAATTTTATCAATTATGATTAAACACAGATCAAATTCATCCAACAACCAAAATAAAAAGCAGAGTACGAAGCTTTCGTATTCAAGAATTATTAAAATTCAGAAATACGCTGCAACCTAAAAAAAAAAAGACTACGAAACTTTCGTAATGCAAGAATTAAAATTCATCACAACTTAACGCAGTTGTAGGAAATGAAATGTGGCACCATGAATGTTTCCTTTAATTGTTCATCGTCAAATTCGCTGCATTTATCTTGTTTTGTCAGTGGTTTGGTTACCGTGCAAAACATCAGATGCTGCCACCATCATATCTTCACTAGAACGTTTGTACGCCGCTTAACTATCGTTAGCGCTAGTTCAAATGCAACAATAAGTCAACGCGTGGTAACAATGACGGGTCGTGCGGAGAAGGCGAAAGCGGTTGAGAAATAGGGTCTTACCCGTTCCCTTATGCTGAGCCCAACAATACCTCGGGCGCTGCGCGCCTTCGCTATTGTTAGAGCTCAGCACACGGGAAACGGGTAAGATCCTATACTTGTCTTACTGCCGGAAATCCTAAGTGGAATTGGGTTTCTCTGCGCAGCTCGGACTTAATCTGGTTTTGCTCCTACATCGGACTCAACGGAACCCAGGGAAAAAAACGGGAGTAAAAAAAAAACGGGGGGTAATTCCAGGGAGGCGGAATTTATTGGTTTTACTTCCGCGTTACCATGTTATCACGCATTAATCATTACTCTTAAGCTAAGGAAATTTTAAGAAATGAACGTCTTGCTAAATGCACGTTTTACCATATGTTGGCTTGTGTCGCAAGTTGCAACAGTAACACTTATTGTTTCGTCACTTGTTACAAAAATTGTGTTGTATCGATATTCTTTTTAAGTAACGGGCGTACGACATCTGGTCACGGCCTGGGCTCAATAAATTCAAATTCAAATTTTAAGTAACATACCGTACGTTTTGTTTCTTTATCATTACGCAAAGGAGAATTACTTGTTGCTTTCACGGTAATTTTTTTTACCCGATTAATTCGATTTGATATTTTCTATGCACGATCGCAAATCAGGAAAAGTAAAACAAAACAAAAAACTAGTTTCATTTTCATAAGTTTGCTTTTCGCTTTAGGAGTATCGAGCGTGAAACGGTATTTTTATTTTCGTATGTATTTTTACTTTTAGTTATTTTTGCCATTATTTTTACTGGAAAATGTTTTCCCTTAATTAAGGATAATGAAAACAAATTTTTTACGGGTTTTCTAGGGGGACAGCGCCGTAATTTCAGAGGCAAATACTTACACTTTCTCCATGGGCCACTGTTGAGATGAAACTTGGTGAAACTTCGCTTCATTTTCTTTTCAGTGCTGATCAAAATGGCGTTTTTGGCATGCATCTTTAATTCAGATGCGTAATTTTAGGAAACCGAACGTAGTCTAACAGTCCTCGTATAATGGGACTCTTTTCACATGGCTGATACCAACCATCATACAAATTGAAGTGTTAGTCTAGACATGGAAGAATGATCAGCATTACATAGAAAAAAAAAACTTTGCCTAGAAAAACAGCTTGAAGGTTATTTGGGAAAGGAAGCTTTTCACAGGAACGAAATGAAGCATGCGAATCCACGTTTGGAGATTTCTGCGCGTGCTGAAAACTTATTTACGAAAATGTTCCACAGCGAAAGCTCTTTAGTGGGAATCTTAAGCTGGTCGTTGATGTAACGGGCTAGCGGCTCGGTTGCCTTGGTTACAGAACACCAACATACCCCAACATCATTAAGGGAAGGATATATACCGGTGACAAACGACACGTGGTCAAGTTGGGTTCGCAGATCACGGCCCCTGGAAGCGTCCAAACGATCCTCCAAGCTGAGATTTATTGAATCTCGGACCCCTAGCGTCAGTTGAATACATGGTGGCTGTCCCCTGATTTCGTGATAAGGGGGTAGTATAGTAGCGACAATTCTTTGAAATAAGCATCTCTGAAAGGCATATTTAAACCATTTTAATGTCCTGTATTAACAAGAATAGAAGGCGAATTTCTGTCACAGAATAATGCCGCGTACAGCAAAAAAATAGCAGCTTAACGTAGAAACACAATGAATAAGTGAACATCAGTATGGGCGACAATAGAGGAGCGACATATCAAGGACCACGCTAGTGGTCCGCCCGCAATGTTCAATTATCACACTTCATTATAAGAAAGCCATTCTTCCATTCCTGCATTGTTGTTCCTTGGCCACTGGCTTTCGTACTTTAACAGAAACCGAGCTGAGCGTATTTCACGATAGTGAGGATAAATACCTATGCGGCAAAACAGCATGAAAATTGTTTAAAATGGCCAGTACCAACTAAAAGAACTGATACCTGACACAAAACCCACAAGGGTGAAAGAACCCTCTAAGTTTCAGCCAATCAAAGTAGTGATATCAGAACAAAAAAGGCGGCCACCAAGTTGCTACATTAGTTGCCAAGTTAATCCCACCGATTTTTAACTCACACGTTAAATCAAAAAGTCGACCATTGCTACGGATTGTAGCAATGTTCAGGTGTTTGATTTAACCTTTGATCTAATACTCGGTGGGATTAGCCTGGCAACTAAGGTATAGTTTGTTCCACATTATGTTTTCAGAAAACTGACTGGATGACGACTCGTTTCCTTGCACTAAGAGTGCAAAAACATGTGGATATCACACTTGTAGACGCAACATAGTTACTGTTGGAGTTTACGAATGGGATGTTTACAGATTTTTTTGCACTCGTAGTGGAAGAAAACGTGGCGTCATACAGTCAGTTTTCTGAAAACACAATGTGGAACAAAGTATAGCAACTGGTGGCAATCTTTTTTGTTCTGATACCATTACTTTGATTGACTGAAACTTGGTGGGTTCTTTCACCCTTATGGGTTTTGTTTCAGAATGTCTTTAAGCTGGAGCCAGTCATTGGGCTATCTGCAAGGGGCACTGAATAAACATGGAGGTGAAAAAGAATGGCGTCTTACTGAAGCCAATGCTGTTAGAGCGGATTTCTTAGGTCTAAAACGGCGCTTTTCCCCCGATTTGATGCCAGTTGTTGCAATGTTCCGCAATTGGAATCTTATCTTTTCTGATTTTCAACCTTAAATATGTTTCGCAGCACAAGGGATCGGACAAAACAACGTTTTTTCTAGGCCTCAGAAATCCGTTTTCCCAATACTGGCTTGACAAGATGCACCGTTGTTTTTATCTCCATTTTAATCTAGTGCCCCTTGCAGCTATTTTGTCGATGCTCTATAATGGCGAAAAACAACCACGAATTAGGGAATCGAACCTGGGCCTCCAGATGGCACTCTAAATTATCAAGATTGCTGGAATTCATGTCAGCACAACAAGTTGAGGCCAGGGTGCGCATTGACTGTGCTGACATTGTGCGGACATCAGTTCATATGGTGAGTTAGTTTCGATATGAATGAAGACGAGTTAGCGTAGTGGTCTACTGTTTTTTTTTGAAAGGCTACAACAGTATTTGAAAGGCTACAACTGTATTTGACTTATAAATTAGATTACTTTTTTTTTCGGTTTGGTAGCGTTATGCAGGTTGACCTGTTATTCACATACACGGGTACTGTTAGCCCAGCTAGCGTGATTAGCAAGGCTTCACTGCAAACGGCAATGCATGCTGTTCCGACCTGTGAGGCAAAACCAAGTTGCCTTCCTTTTATTTTAACATTTCAAGGATGATTGCCTAATTCACAATAATGCTAAATTCTGTATTACTGGTGGGGGGGGGGGGGATATTGCGGCTTAATGGCGCGTCGACAGCTGGGTCATTAGCGCCAATCTCAGTCACAGTGCAGTGGTCCGGGTTGCCACTGCGTCACACATTACAGAAATGTTAAACAAACCCCGCTACTAGGCACTTAATTGAGCTCTGACGATGATTACTCGGCCAAACAAGAGAACTATATTACTTAAGTTAAGTATCTACTAGCAGTCGTACCCGGCTTCGCCCGGGGTTTTGTTTCGCCCGAGGTTGTTTCCCAGTTTCCGGTTGGTGTGGCGCAGTAATTCCAGAATGTGAAGCAAGCAAACACCGTAGGGAACACTGCAAGCGAACAGCAAACCAATCCGATGGCGGTCTTTACTAGTTATGCCACAACGCGTGCAATTTGCTGTAGAAATGATAAAAGGAGCGAACGCTTTGTTTCAAAACGTGTGAGATTTTCTTTGGTTTTATTTTTTTACATAAAAAAAGCTCAGCATGAAAAAACCTCGTGAGCTGTGCTAACACATGGAAAAAAAACAGATAAAAAAAGCAAACTACATAATACACACATACAAGAGATCAAAAGGATCGACCGTAGGCGAAAATACTCACAATATTGGTAACCTACACAAAAAAAGAGCAATGAGAAAAATTCAGCAAAACAAACATGCAATCAACCGCAAGCAACAGCAAGCAAAAACATCACAGCTCTTTCCAAATTGGCAGTAATAGTATGTTTTTTTTTATCATTTGTAATTATTACCTTCATTTATCATAGTACGATAATTACTTTCACTATGGTATTATTGTAAATTGCTTTGTGTTGTTCATGTAAACGACAGGCTAGGTATAATTAGTTGATAAAATCTATCCCTTCCTTGTCCTTTTGCGTCTCTTGGCCGCAATAAACGTTTCTTTCATTCAATCATGTAGTGCTCGGAGCCACTAGCCTTATAGATCGGGCACCTCCTTACTGCCTACTAAAAAGCGGCTTAACCATCCAAAGAAAAATTCGGATATATCCGAAAATATCTGAGGCAAGAATTTCATCTTCGATCACTAGAATTTCATGCGCCGCAGCTCTGTATACATGAAATTTCATGCAAATCGGAAAAAAAAAAATTGCGTTCGTTATCGTGTCCCAAACAGGCGAGCACACACACATAAATAAACAGACTAACCGACAAACAAACGGGCAAACTAACATACAGTAATCTCGATCTCCCTTGCTTCGCTGGGTCCATGACAATTCGGTCCCAAAATTACAGATAGTGCGACAGTTTGGTCCCGTATAAAAAACAACCCTACGAAAATTCGGTCCCGCAAAAAAATAAAAATAACTCGCCCGAGTGGTAAAGTGGATTTATGTAAACAAATGCCAAGCAGTTCAGCTCCACGTAGTATAAAACCACGCAACAATGTTAAATAACAACAATGATTGGTCGTAGTCATCCAACTATGTGGAAAGCCATTAAAGTCATTCAAACGCTTCAAGCTCAGATCCCAGAAGTTAAGCAGCATTGGGCTGGATTGATACTTGGGTGGGTGACCGCCTGAGAATCTGGCTGTTGCAGACATAGGGCCTTAGGGCTTCGGGCAGATGATCAGGAGTGGTTAACGCTCGTTAAACCCTTTGAACCCTTTGGAGAACTTCCACCAAAACGTGTAGGACCCCAAGTTTTGAAATTGCAGCAACGATTAGGGACGTTCACAAATTACCTAACCCTTTTTTTCTAAGAATTTAGACTCCTCCCCGTCTCCCTTGTAGCACCAGTGTTCTTAGCATAACTCCCGCTACTGAAAATACGTCACCTTTCCTTTAAACCACCGCCCTACTGCATACATTTTTTAGGAGGAACCCATTTTTAAAAGCTGCCCTTAATATAGAGGCTTAATGACCAGGGAGTTTGAAAAAAAATTTTTTCAAGTTGTAAACAAAAGTAGACACTGGCATAGCACTCAATATAAGATTCTCATATTTTTTTAGTCACACTTGTAATAGTTGTTGCTCAAATTTTAACTGACATTTTAAACTTTTTAACTTGGAATTTTTTTTGACTTGGGACCGAATTGTCGTACGTGGTCTTATTTTTTTGGGACCGAATTGCCCGGGACCGAATTGTCGTGGGACCGAATAGTCGCTAACCCGCTTCACTCGCTCGGCCAATAAAGCAGTTTCAGACGTTCTGAAATTTTCATGACAAATGTTGTTTTTGGTTTTATTCCTTTACTATTTCCTTATTATTAAAGAAAAACCAAACAGTGCTACAAAATAAAAAGACGAACGACGTGCGAAAAATAGACAATTTTCGTCATCAGGTCTATGAATTAAAATATTAAAACCACCGTTTTCTGCTTTTGAGAGGAGAAATATTGGTTTTTTGGCCTTTTGTTCCTTAATTTTTATGCGTTAAAAAATAGGATAACTTAGTGGCCGTGTTTTAAATTTTAATTCATAAACCTGATGACGAAAATTGTTCGTTTTTCGAAACGTCGTTCGTCTTTTTAATTGCAGCAATGTTTCGTTTTTCTTTTAATCAGGCCACTAAAAATTAATTAAGTGGTTCTCAGGACCACACGCGTGGTTTTTTTTCTTAGCGCATGAAACGTTTTTTACGACGTTGTCTAAAAAAAATACCAATGACGTATCAGCACTTTCACCAGACATTACCTGGAGCCGATGACCACGTTAGCTCTTTGCTCCAGTCACATGATCGCCTAGAAACGAATCTAACGATCGTTCAGAGGCATGTCACAACTAAAAACTTGGATTTAAAGAACGGCTTTTATCAAATGTGCAAAACTTTTGCACACTGATCCTGGCATTAAAACATCGATATAGAGCAGCGACCTGTGACGTCACAGTTTGCTGCGGTACTGTCATCATGCAGCCGTGGAGCCCGACATCTGGCTAGATTGGTGGGGAAGACGGCTTGGCTTTCCGCCATTTTGTTATTTTGGCTTGTTTCGTGCCATCAGCGCTGGTGTCATGTTTATCCATCAAGATGGTTAACGATTGTCGGATTTCTGGTTGTGGCAACAAAAGAGGAGTGGAGGGTTCGTCCTTGTTTAGATTTCCAGCGACTTCCAGCGAATTCCTTCCTGCATGGTAAACCAGGTAACGTCGTCTGCTTGCTTCATACGCGATTATTTACCCCACCACTACAAGATGGTGGCACGCGTTGTTCGGTTGCCATGAGTAACGGACAGCGATGACGGTGCTCTATTGTACTCGACACCAAAAAGTAAGCTGTTGGTTTCGTTTACGTTGGTAAAAGCAAAAAAAAAACAAGTCATCGTCCCCATCTGAAAAATCACGAATAAAACGTACCACCCCGTCCGCTGGCATCAATTTTTTGTAGTACCCACTCCCGAGAACCATTGAATTAATTTTTAATCTGTTAATGTGTTTTTAATCTGTTTCTTTTTCTAATCTGTTAAATTTTTAATCTGTTTCTGTGCTTTTTACTCCACTACCATTTCCTCATCTTCCTACCGTACCACAAGGCAGTGTTCTGCGACTCCTACTTTTGACGTGGTGTGCCTAATGTTGGTAGAGCTTAACAAAACGCGAGTGTAAATTTCATTTGTGCGCTGTACATCGTGACGAAAAAGTGCTCTTTTATGCGTGCAGTGTTACGTATACAGCAAAACGTGAGTGTGAGGTTCGAGCCCTACAGCCTCCCGTAATACTCCTTCAATATAATTGGAACGCTGAGCACGTGATCTTTCTAACCCCACCGTTTATTCGAAAACGTTTCACGGAAATCGATTTTTTTTTCTTTTCCCTGGTCTCTCGTTTTCTTATCCGAGGGTGTGTGTATGTGTGTGTGGTTGTGTGGCGGGCTGCGCGTGGGTGTGGTGCTTTCTCCTGAGTAGCGTCTCCCCAAAGTTTGTAAATCGGCTCGAATTTCCAGGCGAAGAACTGTTTCCATCCCATAATAGCCTGCTTGTGACGTAAACATCACCCTTTCGCTGATTGGCTGCGACGTTCTTTGCGCGCGCTCCAACTCACAATTGGATGTTTTAACCTGAGGAAAGTCGCCTCGCTAGGACTCCATTTATATGTTAATGGTGGAGAGGTTAACCGCACTGTTACGTACTTTTACAGCAAGACCGGTAGAACCATTTCGGAGAAAACGCAGAAGTTGTATGTCGGGCTTGTAGGAGACGGTTGAGTTAATCAACACAGAGTCAAAACTTTTTTTATTCACAGGTCAGATTGGGAGCATATGGAAAATGCAGTTACAAAATGCAGAAACTATACACAGTGAAATACTGCGGTTATTTCATCACAGGGAAAGATTTCAAGACACACAGTTAAAGAGAGGAAAGATGAGGACTTGACATGGGTGCTCACCCCTCCCCCCCCCTCCAAAGACTCTGAGGAGCCCCCCCACCATTTATTTTTAAATCTTCCCTTTCTCCGTCCCAAATTTAGGACGACTTATATGTTCCATAACATGATTATTTGGGCCCGAACTAATCATCCTATGAAATACACCACTTTTTCGAAAGTTGGGAAGGAGGGATTAAACTAAATTGAACGAGTATGGAAATATGAATGTGTGGCCCAATACATTGTCGAGCAGTAAGCAATTATAATTATATTTATTTAGTGTTCCATGTCTGAATTTTATTTTAATTTGTCAATTTTGTTTTAAAACTGTAGCCAAAAATAACTCTTAAATTAAATTTCAATAAAAATTCGATTTGAAAATTGTTGAAGCTGACTGGAATTTTAACTCTACTGGCTGGCTGCGTACGAGCTTCTGTATCGTTAAATAAATACTGATGCACGCCTATTTAAGTTGCCTTTTGGACTTAAATGTCAGACCGCCTGAGCGGGGAATTGAACCGACGACCATTGAAACCATAGACCGTGTCAGAATGGCTCAGCGGTATAAGACCTCGGCCTTTTGGTTTCAAAGGTTGGTGGGTTCGATTCCCCGCTCAGGCAGTCTGACATTTAAGTCCAAAAGGCAACGTAAATAGGTTTGCGTTTGTATTTAGTTAACTCTTGTTAGTCCGTCGGCTTTCCGTCCTGTTTAGTTCTGTATCGTCGATGATATTGATAATGATATCATGATACCAACTTATCTTTACGGCTGGCTGGTCTATTGGCTAGGGGGAAAACTTACACTCCTCCCCTACCAAATATGGCAATGAGGATATGCTCCTCATGTTCCTTCCCTGTGGCCACCCCTGACGGAAAAGGCTAGTTTTACCTAAACAGTGCTATTTAAGGACTCAATCAACGGGGATGATATTTTTTGCTGCTTATTGTGTTCTCTTCTTATACTCGTATCTTTATCTTTCAACACCATAATATATAGAGCAGTGACACGACGTAGTATTATTGTATATAACTCTATGCTGGAGCCTTAATGGGTTAGCTGCAAGGGGCACTGCAGAGAGAAACAGAAGGGCGTCATACTGAAGCCGATGCTGTGGAGAGTGACTTCTTAGACCTAAAACGCGCGATTTTTGTTGTTGGAGAAAACAACGTTATTTTAAGCCTAAGAAATCCGCTCTTCCGTTGTTTTTCCCTCCATTTTTATGCAGTGCACCTTGTAGTTATGCCCACCAAAACCCATACTGTTGCTAATCTGGTGCCAATATGGCGGCAAATGTCACTGCTCTGTAGGCAACTTTTAAGCAAAGTAGTATCTTTGTGTGGTTATACAAATACTTATGCAATGCTTATCCACTGAAAACTGTAGCATAAGAACGTTCAAAACAACCTGAAATGATGCAATGGGAGCAAGAGAAAAAGAGGTTTGCAGCTTAAGTGCGTGTGTACGTACCCAGAGATTCAGTCCCACCTGTGGATTATATATTCGATCACACGTACCAGCTGCAGCATTGCATGTAACAAGCGCACATGATGATCAGATGCAACATGGCGACTTTAGACTGACCCGGAGAGTACGACAAGCACAACTGTAAAGGCAAACACTTTCTTGTACACAGAAGCAAACAGCAATGAATGTTTCGAGGAAGTAAGGTAGGTATCTTTAATGAATAATCCGAAATGGATAATCCGTAGTAATAGCCCTATTGTGTGCGCAGCGTATCTTGAGTCCTGCAGTTATTTTATGAGCGGCTACGTCTTCCTGGACGGGCGGGGCGGCTTTAATCGACGGCCGCTATTGTTTTTGTAGCCATCTTGGATATCAACAAGGCACTCTGCCACCAAAAACATACGTTCGATTATCTGTGCTCGTTCTGGGGCGAACTCAAGATAGGCCGCGGACACTTTAGAGCTTTTATCGATAATACGGTTACTGTTTTCGCACGAAGCCTGTGTTTACCTGACATTAAAACTAATGCGTGCTATTTATTTTGAAGTTATATCCCGAGTGCGTAGCACAGGGGAATAATTTCTAATTAATTAGCATGAGTTAGTTTTATTTTGGTCACCGGCTGAGTGCGAAAATATTTTTAGCCGTATTATCCGCAAAAACTAGAGGGCTGTTTTATTGGAGAATATCCCAATTGAAAATAAATAATAATCAAACGGCTAAACATTCTTTGTGTTTATTAATTTTTAACGCAATGCTACATTTTATTAGCTTACCAGTCTATCAACTCATAAAAGTTGTAGGCGGTGCTGCGTCGGCGACTTCCTCCCGTTAAACGCGCCGCATCAACCACGCATTGCTGTAATCTGCCGAGAGTCGGTTCTGTGTGTCTGCCTGTAGTAATTTGTAATGATATCAAAAACCAAAACTGATAAAAGGAGCCGCCAAGTTCCGAATAGTTCGGCCCTTCAAAGGAGTGATATTAACACACCAACACATTCGATAAATTAATCACAGCGCTTAATAGTACGAAGGTTAAATGAAAAGTAGAACGTTGCTAGTTTCGGTAGCAATGTTCAAGTTTTCATTTAACGTCCAAAGTATTATGTGGTGCGATTAAGTTGGCGAACGTTTTGGTGTGTTAATATCACTCCTTTGCAGGGCCGAACCATTCGGAACTTGGTGGCCCCTTTTACCAGTTTTGGTTTTTGAAATGATATCACTCCTTTAAAAAAAAAATTGTGTATTGACTCAACTCCACTACCGTGCAGATGTATAATAAAGTGCCACGTCAACAAGAAATTGATTTTCAACAATTTGCTACTACCTTTTGCCTATAGGTCGAACCATTCTCAACTTGGTCACCTCTTTATATGTTTTTGGTTTGGTGTTAATGTTGTTGTAATTTGTTTTATTTAGTTAGATTTGGTGTGTTGATATCACTCCTTTGAAGGGCCGAACCACTCTCAACTTGGTGGCCTCTTTACCAGTATTTTGCTTGTTTATTTTGCTTTGTTTTTACAGTTGGTTTATTTTTTTGTGAATTGGACGTGAATACAATTTCTTTGCAACGTTGTTTAGATTTATCGTCATAGACTAGTGTGTGTCTAGGCACGCACGGTGGTGCGTACACGTTCTCATTGTCTGAACTTTGGCCGTCCAATGAGAGACGATGCCGACAATACTAACAATGGTTATAACAATATTTTCGTACTTACGCGCCCTCCCACGCTATCCCCGTTACGCCTCCAGGCTCCAAACCATAAGAGGTACACAGTTCGTATTATACTGCACCCATTCGTCCAATTTCATAGCTGGAAGCCTTACCGTTATCTCGGTGTGGATGAATAATCGCCCTATGGGATTTAACAAGGGGATAAGCGGACGTCTACCTAGCTAGTAACACATTTTCAACGTTATTCAGGGTCAGATTTTGCATTGAAAGCAGCTTAGCTGGCATTCCTTACACGAGTTAATTTTTGTCAGGTGGATCATTGCTTTCGATTTCAACACAATTTAAGCTTTTGTACCGCTTTATTATTTTTCCCCAAGTACCTGAAATGGGCCCAACTATACTTCAGGATATAAGACACTGACGCTATGGCTTTGCCTTACAATGGTTTATAGCTCTACTTCCGGGCGCCCATCTAATAACATGGTGTATCATTTGGTATCATTTGGTATGTTTTATATTTTTAATATTTTTAATAATTTTAATGTTTTAGGCCTTGACCATGCCTGAATGGTTTGTTTTTATAGACTTGGTGACTCGGCAGACACTGCCATGAATTTTTAAAATGTTTTAGCGTTTTATTTTTACCTGAAGACGGGAGGTTGTCCTCCCGAAACGTAGTGTGGTTTTATTTGTGCACGAAGCTGGCTGTTGCTCTATCTTATCCTAGCTTGGCTCTTGGCTCATCGAGAACTGGTGGTGTTGACCCCGCTGCATATTGGTCACATCAAACATAGCACATTGACTCCTTTTGGAGGAGATATTCCTCCTCAATGACATTGGTGCCTCCGCCACTTGTGGTTCATGATTATATCCTCCTGTTTTTTTTTTTTTTTACTTTTTTGTCCAGGGTATACATATATATATAATCAGATGTAGTTTTAGGGTTTGTGCAATATCTCTGTAACGTATGGTGCAGTGGAAATACCTGCAGTGTTCGACCAATACATCAGTGCTAATTTCACCCGTCAGCATGGGTCGATGGATTCGAGTATTAGCTGATGGTTTGGATCTGGTTTTGAAGCTGGATTTTCACTCCGAATAATGCATATTACTCGTAGTAAAGGTATTAGAACGGCCAAATGTGTTTGATACTAGCTCCACCCAGTTGCTGATGATTCCGTTGTCTGTATAATTCCTTGATATAAGTTTAACATTCAAAGCTGATCGGGAACTAGTCGTTACTTTACCGTTACATTGCTCTCAGCCCACCATTTGCAGTACGGTGCTCCTCGCTCTTTCCTTTGACTCGTAACAGAACCAGAGTTAAGTACCCGATAACACAACAAGGCTGTTTTAAAACTAATAATTGGTTCTAATCAACATAAAACACCAGTCAATCAGTTACTTTAATTTATTATTAAAGTTAGCCTCGATTAAATTTGAATATGTTACCTAAGGTGTTAGTTTAATGTAACCGAGGACGCTTTCCAGAATAAAACGTTCACATTCGGGAATGCTTTAAAGCGGTAGATATTTACTTTTCCTGGAAAAAGTGTAATTTGTGGTAATTTCTTATTCGTGCTTCTGCTACAGTTTTCGAGCGTAAATTTCTTACTAACTTATAAAAATGGTTATTATCACCATCACTGCAACATCATTCGGATTTACACGTTATAAAGATACGAAATCACCCCCCCCCCCCCCGACGACTAGGTATCTCTATTTTCCCATCTGGACCACAACCATACGCATCTCTATTCATTTAAATCCGTACTGGACCACCGCGTTCATAATTGAAGCCCAGCTCACCATTTAATGGCGGCCCCCTTTAATGGCAGCCTCAATGGAAAACAGCCAACAATAACTACAAGGTATCTCAATTCATCTAATCTGAACCGATCACCATGCAGCTCAATTCGCTTCAACCCAGACTGTATCATCATGTTCCAAATTGAAACCCAATGCACCAGCCAAACCCGTAGCATTTTATGTTTGACTGTTAATTCATAATAATTTCAATCACTTCGCTCTCGTATATCAACCACGTATAGTAGATGACATCCTAGTCATACACGTAAACACAGTTAAGCATTTGGTGCGCGTAATACAGGCACACTGAATTCTTACTCACGTTTACATGGACGATTTCTACGTACTGTGTGACACTTCCTCTACCCTTTTCAATATACACATCGTACACATTTGATAAGCGATCGTGGATGCTTTGGTGGGAATCAGAATCACATATATGGTACAAAAGTCAGAAGACCTGCTGCCAAAGCAGCGTCATCCGCACAATCACTCATTGATTATTCCGTTCCGCCAAATTTGGTTCAATGTTCCACGTAGGCCCGTTCCGACTACAGCACTTGTTTCGCTCTTTACAGTTGATCTGCTACGAGTTGTGTATCGTTCAAAAGGAAATGACAAACCTTCGCTTTGACTCTTGATGACTTGTAACACAACCATCTACAAAGACTGGTTGCTGGGTGGGAGGTGGTTGGGAGGAATCCTTCCCACCCCGACCCACCCATTCCCGCTTCCTTTGATGTCCCTTGTCATGCAGATCCTATTCCATAGACGGCTGGAGCCTGGGCTTGTGCCAGACTAGAGTTCAGCTCTAAAGAGAAAGATGGGGGTGTGCATGTTGGGAGAGAGAGGGTGCCCTACCCCATCATTGTTAACTGCTGCTACTGCATCAGCTTCTCCCGTATTGATCGAACTCTTCTTTCCATAAGTTGAAAACTAGAGCTTGGCTTTCAGCAAAAAGTATTTTAGCAAAAAGTAGCCGAATTAAAGGTCTGTGTGGGCGTGCATATGTAAAAGGCAAAGCTGTAGGAATTCAGTACGTCGTTCACTTTATCAGGTGAGCTGCGAGCATACGGTAAAAAGGACTGTTCTATAGCAGCTGGATTGAACTGTGGATGGTAACACATGACACGTGATACACGGGTCATCAACTTAAAACGATGCATTCCCTTAAATTAGAAAAGTTGAATAGCAATAGCTCCATTTATGCAGTACAGTACCTATGTCTACTAGATTTCAGAACAAAGG